>JAASFI010000908.1:0-14120 GCA_023333705.1 Globisporangium viniferum | reverse complement strand
GATCCGGGGGTCGAGTGATCGAATGCAGTAAGGAGTACACTTCGAAGACATGCTCAAGATGCGGGAACGTGAAGTACGATCTCGGAGCCAGTGCCATCTACAAATGTAACTCGTGTCGCCTCACTCAGGACCGAGACATCAACGCCAGTAAGAACATCTTCATTAAGAACGTCAGTCGCTTGCTAGGATCGGCTAGCGAAGGGATCGGTGAGCCTGCATCGCGGAGACCTGCCAGCGACATGCTGGCGACATAGGCCCAAAAAAACAGGTGATGATGGCAAGTTCGCTTCAAGATCGTCGCAGTAAAAAAATAATGAATGCACGAATGTAAATGTATGTAGCTCCAAACGACGGACAGAAGGACTGGCGGCTGGCTACATTTTGCGATCTTCTTGTTTTTCTTCTTCTGGTTCTTCGGTGGCAGGCAGCACGCTCGCCGCACCAGCAGCTCTTCGCTTCTTAAAACGGATTGGACGACGGCTTCTCGATGTAGACCCAGAACACGATGAATACGAGGCCGAACGCGATCGACGTCGAGCCCATGAAGTTGCCCTGGTCCATCAGACTCTGGTAGCTCCAGCCAAAGTACTCCTGGATGCTCATGCGCACACTCGGTCCCAGCTTGTACGCGATGAAGAGACCCATCAACAAACTGGCAAAGAGCAGCGACGCGCCGTGCGCAGTCTGGATGCTGTTGTAGCCCGCCAAGAAGCGCACAATCGCCCACAAAACGCCGACAATGTTCGCGATGAAGATCAGCACGTTTGGAATCTCCGAAATCGATCCGCGCGCCGCACCACCGGTGTTGAACCACTTTGGCTCTCTGCCCGTGATCTTCCACCAGATCGCCTCCAAAATCGCACTGCAGTTGGTGAACGCGTACGCGAACCACACTTCCTGCGAGCGGACGACGTCGTTGTTCTCCACACTTCTGTTACTCAACGCAGACAGCAAGCCCTGGATGATGAGCTTCGGCACCAACGCGAACAGCAGACGCAAGCCGCTCATGTAGATCGGCGCGTATCCGGAGAACAAAAAGTAGATCGTGATGTAGTAGAACATGATGGCAGAGATCGACCCCAAAGGGTACAGCGTGCCGTTCACGTAGAACACGCGGCGCATAAAGTTGTTCGGCTTGCGGTAGGTCGGCACCTGCACTTCTGGCATCTTCCACTCTGGGTCAATGTACTTCTTGTTCTTCTTCATCAAGAAAATCTGGAAGTTACCCTTCGCCCAACGCTTACGCTGAGCGAGCGAACCGGCAACCGAGTCAGGAATCAAGCCTTCAGCCAGACGAATACGCTCAGTCGGCTCGCCTTCGAAATCCTTGCGGAAGTAAAGCGCCTTCCAGCCCATCGCACACAACTGCTGACCAGTGTAGCAATCTTCCGTCAAACTGCCGTACTGGATGCCACCAATGGAGTCCAGCGCCTCGCGACGGAACATTGCGTTCGTACCAGCAAAGGACGAGCAGTCGTAACCATCCTGACCAGTCTGGATTGCATCGTAGAAAGTGGCGTTACGGTGACCAAGAGGGTCGCCAATCTGCAGCTGGATGCAGTCGCGGAAATACTGAGGCGTCTGGACGAACGCCACGGCATTGTGACGAACATCGTCCGAGTACGTGTGGAGAGTCGACATGTCGCCATCCTCGCCAGTTTTGCACTTGCGGCAGACGCCGTTCTTGCCCAACTTGGAGTCACAGGTCATGCAGCGCAGCTCCTTCTTCGAGTTGCGGGTATCACTCACGGTTCCGTTCACTTGGCGACGGTGCAGCGCACTCTGGACATGCATCGCGTTCTCAAAGCATTCCTTCGAGCAGTAACTGATCTGCTCCTCCGGCACACCGGCGATTTTGCACGACGCACAGCAGAGCTTGGCGATGTTGTTGCAACCTGTCGTGCAGCACGCGTACTTGTTCTTGTCCTGGCGATCTTCGTCATCAAAGAAGAATGGAAGCGTCGCCAAAATGAACTTCGGGTGCGGTTGCATATCGGTATCCAGAATGATGAGGTAGCGTCCGTTGGCGCCTTCGTTGTACAGCGCGTTGTTGATGTTTCCAGCCTTCGAGTAGTGCGTTTCTGGCTTGACACGGCCGATGAAGGTCACGTGAGGAAGACCAGGGTAGCGGTAGTCGTCACGGAAAGATCCAGCAGCACAATCAGCACGGTTCACGACCTTTGGACGCGATGGCGATGGCAGGTTGGCCGACGAGTGGAGCTTGCGCCACGCGTACACCTCAATGTCTTCGTTCGGGTCGCACACGCGGTCGTACATGAACTGCGCGACTTCCTGGCGCAAATCACCCGCAGTCTCCAAGATGCCCTTGTTCAGCTCGACCGTTGGCACTGGGTTTCCCTTCTCAAACTTGCTCTTGCAGTAACCGTCGTCCAGCACGTAGATCTGAAGCAGGTGTGGAGGGTACTGCAGGTTCATGCACGCCATCAACGTATCAATGGTCTCTTCAGCAGGTTCAGAGTAGTGACAAAGCAGCACGTCCACTTTTGGCCACAACTCATCTGGCACCTTTGGCTCGAACTCGTCAAAGTAGTGCGCGCCACGACGCACTGGTTTCCACATACCGAGGTAGTAGAACACACCGAGCAGGAAACTCAGCACTTCAGCGAACAGGAGCGCAAAGTACGACGCCCACTGCGGAATGGGAGGGTCGTGGAAGCACTTCACGTCGTCGACGCCCGCGAACTGCATGTACCACGACGGAGGCGTGAAGTATCCGCTGACCGGAGAAGTTGAGCACCGCAGCGTCACGAGTGAGGTACTCAAGATGGTGTCACAGTCCACGGACGGACGCGCCGAGTCACAGGGCTCGAGACCGATCACGAACCAGAACACAAGACCGAGAATCTCGACGATGCCCGAGATCAGGAACAGCCAGTAGAGGAAGTGGTACGTGGTAATACCCTTCATGTAGTACTTGCGCACGTTCGGCAGCTTGCGTTCAATGATATTACCCGCTCCGTTCGCGACAATGGCGCGCTCGACGCCCTGGAACCACATGCGGTACTCATCGTCGGTCTCCGGACAGAGCACCCACACGCGACGCTTGGTGTGCACCTCAAAACCCTTGTGCGGCAGATCCAGGCGTGCGCACGGACGCAGCTGGAGCGCGTCCTTGAGTTCCACCGCGCCGACGACCAGGTCGGCGTTTCGTGTCGTGAAGTACTGGCGGCACTCCAAGTGGCTGTGGAAGTAGTAGATCTTGGCCTTCTCCAGCGCTGTTGTTTTAAAAAAAGTGAAACGGACACGACACACCCACAGTCAGTGTAATTAAACCACGATACAATGGTAAACCGCCCACATCGACTCATAATACATAGAGACAACTCAACGCACCAAAGTAGCGACGCTTCCAACTCTTGTGGATCGGGCCCTTGATCGTGCGCTTGCCCTGCTTGTGCATGTAGCCGTGCACAGAGATGATGTTGTCCTTGAGCCCGCCGAGCCCGACGGCCTCCGACATGTTCACGGGCGGCTGCGGCGGCGCGCGCGGGTCCACGTAGCCCTGCTGCGGGACCGCGGGGCGGCCCTCGCCATCCATGCCGCCGCCGCCGCGGCGCGAGACCTCGGCCTCCTGCGCGGACGGCGTGGCGTAGAGCCCGTAGTCGTCGTCGTCCTGCTTGCCGTACATGCTTGCAGGAGCGGGAATGCGACCGATCGACTGACTGCCTTCCTGTCTGTCTGTCTGTCTACCTTGCTGCGAGCGTTCAACTCTCTCGACCTGCAGCAAAGGTGAAATGCGCGCACGCGGGCTTGCTTGTTTTGTTTGTTGTTTGCTTTGCTGTTGCTTGTGGTGGTCTTGATGGTCTTGATAACAAAGAAGAACCGCAACTGCTCTCTATCAAACAAACAAACAAACAAAGCAAGCCGCTCGCACTTTTTGCACGCAAAAAAGAGGAATCGAAACCACTTTCTGGCTTTTGGATGAAGAAAAACCTTAGCAAATCACTGCTGAGGGGGCAAATCACTGCAGCTGAGTATCGCTGCTCGAGGTTTTACTGAAATATTTATCGAAGTGGATGGGGGTTTAGAGCGATTAGGGGAAACTGCCCTAGCCCTCATTCGAAGCGTACCCCTACCCTCTGGGTAACAAACGAGGTTTTTTGCCGCATCGCAATTACGATCACTTTTACTTCCACACCATGTTTTTGATTTGATGTTTGTATGGACGCTCAGCACCACCTCAATTGTTGAGCTTTTTGAGCTTTTGGGTTCACAGTGATTGTAATCCAGTGGGTGGGTGACGTTTCGATCTTTCGTTTTCTCGCCTGGATACTCACAAGTTCATCAGAGAAGGTGTCAAGTGAGATGGCTGCTGATTGAGCCCAACATGGACTCCTTCATGGACTCCTTCCAGTAGGATATACCATGTGATATCACCCATGTGCAATGATGTATCCATTCATTCATTCTCCACAACATGTGAAGCGCTGGGTGTGTTTCCAAGTTGGAAGTTGCAACTCGACTGTCTGACGCGCCAGGATTACCACATCGCATAGAAAACTCCAACGACATCAACCCCATCAACTGCCTGACTGCCCCCCACTGAGAGCTCGCTCTTCAGAAATAGATAAGGAGGCAGATATTCCTATCAAGTCTGCTTACTGCTGACTCGCTGTCCTGCTTCTTCAGCAGTTTCAGCAGCGACTGAAGAGCTCTTCAGCATATTTCCCTTTCAGCAGTGAAAATCGATGCGCTTTCCTGAGTCTCAATGGACGATCCACACGCGCTCGATCGCGATGCACTCACTCCGTACTCTGTGCACGTTGCTATTGTAGCGCGAGTTTTAGAGCTGCGTGGGAACACAGACAACATCCTCTTCAGCCGCGCAAAGTGAAGTTTTTGGTGAGAGGAGGCGAACGAGTCAAGTCGGTTTCTTGCGAAGGTGGTTGCTTTCTGTTTCGCCCAAAGCACGTGCGCTCAGCAAATTTTCACAGAACAGAGCAAGCAAGTTTGCTCTTGCTTTGCTGAAGCTGCATGGGTTGCCAACTGGTGGTGGGCAAGGTTGTGTGTGAGTGAGTTGTGAGTTTGTGTTGATTTTTTTTAGCAATGATATGAGCAAAATATCAAAATCATGTGTTTCTGAAGCTGGCAGTTTGGCCAAAAAATGAAAGGGTTCACACTTTGTGGACAGCGAGCAAGCAGCAAAAACCATGCACCCACTGAAGGTGCATGGCATGGGAGAATTTCGCTTTGCCTGAGTTGGGTCACGCTGGGTAACAAACGAGTCATCCCAACCTTGTGCTTGCTTGCTTTGCGCACCATACTCACATGGCGCAACCTGCATGTGATGTGAGCATTGAGCAATTTGCGAACTTTTGAGACTCACCACAAATAACAAAGAGGACCCAGTGTTCAGCTTCTCATGAGAACGCGTCGCTGCCCGCCAGCACCTCGTCGTCTAAATGTGACAGCAGCAGTCCCTGGAAAGCCTTACAGAGCAAGCGACGAGCAAACAAACCGCTTCAAGCAGTCGTCGCCTCCAACTTCCTCCTCCACAGAGACACACTCGCCACGCAGAATCTTTTCGTCGCCTTCCGATCGAAGGCCTGCAGTGAGCAGCGATGGTGAACATAGATGACGGGAACTCTTCCACATATGGACAACTTGCTTTGCTAAACAAACAGAAAACGGGGAACATACAGACACCAACCAAAACGCCCAGCAGCTCTCTTTGTCTGGGGCTGAAGTACAAGAAAGTCACGGCATATACAGCGTCCGGACGCAAACCTGGCGGGTCACGGTCTCCGCTGCAAACTCAAAAATCGCCAAGATGATCGTCCTCTCCAGTTCGCTTCCGTGGTCGAGGCTTCTTGTGTGTCCTTCAGTGGGGCGAGGGCATTTTCTTGGCGGCGGCTCGGTCGTCTGGGAAAGAGCGGCAAAGTGCTGCAGCACGCTGAGAAACGCATATCGGCGCTTGGGACTCGGCAGACGCCACCCAATGATCTGCTTGTCGAAGCTCATCAATTCTGCTTCAAACCCGTCCGTGAGCGTCTCATTCATGTGGACATCCAGGTACTCGAGCGTGCGGTTGACGTGGAGCATTTCCGCGAACGCGGTGAACACGTCCTCATCCAAGAGAAAGTGCGGCGGCGTAAGCGGCGGATTTCGGAGTCCCAGAAACCGAAGGCTCTTCGCGGCAGCACTGGTCGGCTCTTGCAGCATGCGGATGAACGCGACGAGCGCCTCGACCTGACCAATCTTGAGATCTTCGATGTTCAGACTCTCAATTTTGCATTCCCCGCGTTCGTATGCCTCCGTGAACACGGTCATGAGGTTCTCCTCTGGTGTGCCGAACTGGAGGTCCTCCAGATTCGGATACGCAGCCAAGAGCTGACGAAGGAAATCAACCGTGATGAGGTCGCCGTACCGGCCCAGAAGCTCCACCGAGAGCAGCTTGGGATCGATAAAGTCGATCAGCGGCAGCAGCGACTGATGGTTTGAATCGTCCAGTTTCAACGTTGTGACCTTGCCAGATCGTTTGTTCTGAAACAGGACGGCGTCTTTCGCGTGATGAGGAACGACACGCGTTTCGACTGGGTGGACATCGTCGTCCCACACTATGGCTACTGCGTCGTCCCTCGAGCTTCGGTCGACCATTTCGTATCAGCCTCGCCAAACGAGTCATCGTCTTCGTCTTCTTCTCCATCATCAGGCTATCGTGGACTCGCTCCCAGTTGGCTTTCATCGTCAACTGGCTTGATCGTGATCGTTGTCCCCGCTTTCAAAGCGACAAACCCAGGATCCTTATCCTCGTCATCATCATCGCCATTGTCTTCAGTCTCTGGATCCTCCTCATCCAGGAGTAGCTTCACTGGGTGTGTCGCCACGAGCACATCGATGATCGTGACCATGTCCGTTTCCTGGAAATCCGCTTCTTTGATCGACAGGGTCGTGAAACTGGCCCTGGACTCCTTGCTGAAGAGCACGTACGCCAGCCACTGCAGCACCTTCTTGCGTCTGCTCTCACGCGATGGAGACCCACCACCACCGCGGCCCAGACGCGACAGGTGCAGTCGCTGTAAATTCTTACACACGGCAAGCGACGAGCACATCGCTTCCAGCTGTCGCGCGTGCCAGGCTCCGTTAGGTGTCCAGTTTTGAAGCCGCAACTCCCTTCGCTCACCACGCAGAATCTTCTCGTAGCCTTCCGACGCCCGGAACGAAGACCCATCGGTGACCGCGTGCAGAATGGGACCCAGCTCCGAGATTGGCAGCCTACCCAATGCGGAATTGGCGCCGACGTCGATATCTCCAAGTCCCCCGACTCCTAGCGCGAGCAGCTCTGTTAGAACGGGTACAGCGCCTTGCTCGAGCTTGAACGAACTGACAGACACCCCCGCGCGTAGATCTGTGTACGGAAATCGATATTGCCGCTGGTCAATACTACCACTACCACTACCGCCATTGCCACATCGAGCTCGTTCTTGGTTCGCTTTCTCGGTGACTGCTTTCACCAACGCCAGCGCAGACTTCAGATACGCCACTGACAGATCCGGTCCCCGTCGACCCGTGGTCATGAAAAAAGAGACAGGAAGCCGCCAGTGCTTCTCACCATCTGCTTCATTTCTGGCGTGAGCTTGCTGTGGATCTCATCGCGTGCGCGGCGAAACTCGTCGCTCAGCGAGTGCTCGTCGAACGCGAAGAAGAACTCCCTGTGCACCTCCACGTCGTCCACCGTCTTGATGCGCTTGTCGTTCGTAAAATCGAGCTGAAAGCGGCACGGCCACACAGAGTCCAGAGGCGTGGGCGTCGTGCTGCCACACGCATTTTCTGCGGCAGTTCACCGTCTACAGACGCGCTCTCAGCGACGACGATGATCGCGAGCAGCTCCAGCAACTTGCGGCATCTTCGCACGTTCTCGCGCCAGTTCTTTCTCGTGGACGCGACGCCGAGGTCGATCCTCACCTCCGACCGGCACTCGCTGTTGCCCGAACCCGGTTGCATGATGTCCTCCATCTGCTTCAGGTGCGTGCGCCAGGGCTTGAGCACCGCGCGCCATCGCGTCGGGATCGCACGCATGGTCATCACTTGTGCTTCGCGTGTTTGTTTGGGTGGGAAACCAAAAGAATCAGCTCACGGTACAACCAGATCTGATGCAAGCAAGCAAGTGTTGTGCCATCAAGCAAGCGACCCCAAAATCCAATTCTCGCGCCTCGCACAACCGACAACACGCGCATCACGCCAAGTATCCAGCCAAACATCCGTTGGATCCTTCTTGAGCTTCGCAAAATAGCATCCTCTTCAGCCGTGCAGGTGAAGTTTTGGTGAGAGGAAACGGACGAGTCGGGTCGGTTCCTTGCGAGGTGGTTGCTTTGCGTTTCGCCAAACCACGCACAGCAAGTATTCGCAGAACACAGCAGGCAGGTTTGCTCTTGCTTGGGTTGCCAACCTCATGGTGGGGCAAGCTTGCTTGCTTGTTGTTTGTGTGAGTTGTGATTTGTTTTGATTCTTGAGCAAATAAATCATGTCTTTTTTTCTGAAGCTGTAGTTTGGGAAGATGAGATCAGGATGAAAGGGTTCACACTTTGTGGCGGGCGGGCCAGCGAGCGATCTCAGACCCACCAGCCAGCGAAAATCATGCACCCATTGAAGAAGGTGCTTGGCATGGGAGCATTTTACTTTGCCTGAGTTGGGTCGCGGTGGGTAACAAGACAACCTCAGTTGCCCGCTTGTTGTTGTTGTTGTTGTGCCAGGGTCTCTCTTGCAACCTTGCAACCTTGCTTGCTTTGCGCCGCACATGCTGCCTCTCCTTCTCTATGGAATGGACGAATATGAATGTTGACACCGAGGGAGAGCCCAAAAAGAGAGACAGTGAATCAAGCAAACGAGCAACATGTGTGGACCTCCCTCCACCCTAATTATTGTCGTCAACTTGCTGACAAGAGACAAGGGTCCAAAATGAATGTACCCACTCTGCGCCAGCTCAGAAGAGAAAGAAACGCGCAGCGGACGGGCTAGGTTTAGTGACAAAAAACCTCGCAGATATCCCTACCCGCAAATACCTCGGCCCGTTTCTACCCCATTTCCACCCAATCCAAAAAGCCGTTTCAAAGTGAATTGCTCGAACTTTTTTCAAAAAGAGATGCAGTCTGGGTGTGGGTAGGTTTTCTCCCTCTCTCTCTCGAAACCCTTTGGTGATAAAAGGAAAAAGGAAACCCCCACACAATAACAACAGGCTGTCCTGTTGTTGTTGTTGTTGTGTGGGAAACAAAAGCGGGTCTCAAAGCAACAGGTGAGGGCTCATTTTCGAGAGAAACACGAGGAGCGCGAGACGAGCTTGCGGTGAGCTGGTGCGTGCGCCTACTAGTATTAGCTATGGCTCTATATGTAACATCGACACTAACCTCCTTTTTATTCCTATGTGCATGTGTGCATTAACGACAGCCCGCCTCTCCTCTGTATTCAAATCCATTCGTCCGTCCGTTCGGCTGATCTGATCGAGAGACCGCCGGCCAGCAGACCGTCGGGATGTTTGGTCGGAACGACAAGAAAGTGCCGCTCGGCGCGCAGGGCGGCGGCGCGGGCGAGGAGGAGTACGAGCTGCACGCGACGCCCGCGGCGACCGAGGCGTTCGTGACGCGGCCGTCGACCCAGGAGGCGTTCATCTCGCGGCCGTCGGGCATGGAGGCCGAGATCGTGCGTCGTGGTGGTAATGCACCCCCAGCTGGAGCCCAGTACGAGGAAGGCCACCCTGTGCCGCAGAGCGGGTACAACGACCCGCGCGGACCGCCTGAGCCTGCCGCCGACGTGTCGAACGCCGTCGGCGTGCGCACTGCCACGCAGAAGGACAACATCATCTCGGTGCACGGCTACCTGCACAAGCAGGGCAAGCGCACGATCAAGGGACCGATGCACAAGAGCTGGAAGCGTCGCTACTTTGGTGCGTGTAGCTTTGGTCCTGTTGCTGTTTTAAGATGTGACTGGTGACTAACTAACGAATCGGATCTCTTCTACACATTTATGTTTGTAGCGCTGGAGAAGGCCAAGATCTACTACTTCCACAGCCACTTGGAGTGCCGCCAGTACTTCACGACGCGTAACCCAGACCTGGTTGTCGGTGCCATCGAGCTCAAGGAAGCGCTCCAGCTGCGTCCGTGCGCACGTCTGGATCTGCCGCACAAGGGGTTCGAGATCACGACGAAGCGTCGCATCTGGGTGCTCTGTCCAGAAACCGACGACGAGTACCGCCTCTGGTTCCAGGGTGTCGAGGAAGCCATCGTGTCGTGCGGCTCCGGCAACATCATTGAACGCAAGCTGCCGAACGTGCGCAAATACTACATGAAGGGCATCACCACGTACCGTCTGCTGTACCTGCTGTTCCTCATCACCGGTATCGCGGAGCTGCTCGGTCTCGTGTTCTGGTTCGTGGTTGGTCTCCAGCCCTGTGACTCGGCGAACCCGACGCTGGACTGCGAGGCGGTGTACAACGCCACGCCAAACGAGCTCAACTGCCGCGCCGAACCTCTCAGCGGGTGGTTCACGCCGCCGTCGTGGTACATGTCCTTTGCCGGCGTGGACGAAGTGATCTGTTTCCACGACCCTCCAATCGCGCAGTGGGTGTCCTACTTTGCGATGATCTTCGCGGAGCTGCTCACGTTCTTCCTCGGCATTTTCTACTACCTCGGCATGTGGAAACCAGTGCGTCGTGGCGCGCACTACTTTGACGAGTTCGAGCCGCGCGTGCCAGATGAGTTGTGGCCAAAGGTCGACATCTTCCTGTGCCACTACTCGGAGCCAGCTGAGGAGACCATTGACACGCTCATGGCGTGCATGAACCTGCAGTACCCTCCGCACTTGCTTCAGATCTACGTGTTGGACGACGGCTACTGCACGACGAAGTGGACGAAGGGCAACCCGATCCCAGCCATCGAGCTTAACAAGGACATCCTCGAGAAGTCCGGCGATCTTCGCCAGGAAGTCGCGCAGTTCATGTACGACCGCGTGTGCGACCCGAACGAGGACATGGAGGTGTACGCGTGGCGCAAGCTCCACTCGTCGGCCAACCTGCCGTCGCCATCGCGTCCAAAGGTTGTGTTGCGCGCGGACTGCGCTGTGGGCTCGTTCCGCGACGACTACCGCTACCCAGGCTTGCCGCACGTGACGTTTGTCGGTCGTGTGAAGCCAGAGAAGCACTACTCGAAGGCTGGAAACATCAACAACGCGCTGTATAACGAGGGAGCGAACGGTCGTTACCTGCTTCTCCTTGACTCGGACATGCAGCCGCACCCGAAGTTCATTTTGGCGACGCTTCCATTCTTCTTCGACGACGAGGACCGTCAGTTCAAGAACAAGTACGCGTGCTGCACAACTGGCTGCAAGAACGTTGCCAAGATGTGCTGTGCGTCGTGCAAGATCGCGGGCGTGCCGGAAGAACGCATCAGCTACTGCTCGAAGGAGTGCTTTGAGAACGCGATGCACGTGCAGAGCGACTTGCACCGTCGCCAGGTGAACGGAACGTTGAGTGACAACCGCGTGGCGAAGAAGGAGCTACGCTGCGTGAACTGCGATGCCAAGCTCGGCAAGAACGGTGTGTGCCGCAAGTGCAACACTGTCAACAACACTGCTGACGGTGATAGCGATGTCTCGATCCTCCACAACTACTCTGACGATGTCCGCGACAACGCGGTCGCGTTCGTGCAGACGCCCCAGTACTTCCGTGATTGTGTGCAGCTGCAGATCGGCGACCCGCTCGGCCACCGTAACTCGACTTTCTACGATGCGATCCAGACCGGTCAGGATGGCTACGATTGCGCCAACTTTGCCGGCACGAACGCGCTCATCCGTCGTGAAGCGTTGGACTCGATCTCTGGCATCCACTACGGCAGTTTGACTGAGAACTGCTACACCGGCCAGAAGTTGTGTGCGATGGGATGGAAGGGTCTGTACTTCCGCAAGGATTTCGAAGGCGAGGTGTCGGAGCGTGTTCGTCTTGCTGAGGGTCTGATCCCAGACTCGGTTGCTAGCTCGCTCGCTCAGCGTCGCCGCTGGGCCAAGGGCAGCTTCCAGACGCTGCTGATGAAGAAGAACAAGAAGAACATTGATCCGGAGTGGAAGCGTCCGCACGTGGCGATTCCAAAGTACCGCAAGCCGAACAACTTCATGCGTCGCGTGTTCTACTTCAACTCGACGGTGTACCCAGTCGGCTCGATCTCGGTCATCCTGTTCTACTACATCACGATCTACTTCCTGTACACCGGGTACGCTCCGATCTACCTGTCGGGTCTTCGTTTGCTTGCGGCGCTGGTGCCAAAGATCATCATCCAGGGCATGCTCTCGGCGCTGTGCAACCGCGGTGTGGAGAACAACGACGTGATGCGCTCGCAGGAGTCGTGGTTCGTGTACGCGTTCACCAACTGCTCGGCGATGTTTGGGGCGTTCTGGTGGAAGATCACGGGTAAGAAGACCCAGTGGGTGAACAAGCGCGACGCCACGCGCGGCTCGTTCGCGGAGCTTCCGAACGTGCTCGTGTTCTTCGGCACGGTGTTTGGCATCATCTGGGCGATGGTGCGCTACATGGTGGCGTACTACAACCGCGTGGAGTCGCATGGTGACTCGATGTTGTGCGCGGCGGTGCTCATGGGGCTCTTCATCTCGTACAAGCTGGGACCAAGCGTGCGTATGAGCATCCAGGAGTACTTTGGCTGGAGCTACCAGAGTCTGATGGACCACGGCAACTTCATGGGCTCGACGTCGCTTGCGATCGGTATCGTGTTCGTGGTCTTGTGGGTCTACATCGAGAAGCCTGCGTCCTATTAGGCGGCGCGCGTGCGTGCTCTGAGCACTCGATCGTCCGATGTCTTTGATGCGAAGACGCAGTAGATCCGACCGATTTCCATTAGCAGTTTGAACCCTTTTCAAAACAAGGCCTCCATCGCAAGCAGCTCCAGCAAAGAGCGTCAGAACCATTTTCTTTCTCTTTTTCACCAGGTGCTGCTGCTTGCGTAGTTGCTGTTCGCTACCTTCTTTCTTCATTTTAACCTTCATTAATCTATGGATGTATAGTGCTCCATTCATTCATGCGTTCGTTCGCATTCTTGTGGCTCATTTGATCAGTTGGCAAATCACAAGCAAGCGCAAGAGCTACGAGAAATGATCGGTGAGGCGGGGCTCTTTGCCCAATTCAACGGACTCATCGGCAGCGCCGTGCGCGTGGAGTCCAAGGACCTGACGTTCGCGACCGGCGTGCTCTACTGCATCGACCCCGAGAGCGACAGCGTCGTGCTCTTGAGTGCGCAAGAAGCAAACGAGAAGAAATGGAGCGTAAAGATCCTCTTGGGCCACAGCGTGATCGCGATCTACGCAGATGACCAGGCGGCCAATGGCGAGATGCTCGAGAGCATACGTGAGAGCCTAAACGCGAGCCATAGAGCGAAACAGGAAGGTCGAGAAGAGGGTGATAGCGGCGCTCTTCTCCGTCGCCGCGAGCAGCTCTGCGCGTTCTTGCGTCAGGTGAGAAGTGCTACTTGCAAAGTGCAGCGGATGGTGCTATATGAGAAAATACTGACTGGTATGCTGCCTGGTGGGTGTTTCTGCTGCTAATCTAGCGTTTCATCCCATGCGAGAAGAGCGACAGCGCCACTGCGAGCATCGCTGTGTTTGGCGGTGCAGCACAAATCTCCTCGCCGTTCACATGCGAGTCCATCGAGTGCGCGAACGAGCAGATTTTGGTGCGACTGCAACAGCTTTTGATCAATTTCAGTGAAAACCAGGCCTCATAAAAAATGGCAAATGCCATAATGAGCATAGTTAATCTAATTATGGCACCTCGGGCCAGCTAAATATGGCATTTAAACAAATTGAATTGTTAGAGTCATATGACCCAATCCAAGATATTGTCAATGCTTAGGAGTGTCATGCAATCTGCACACAAATGACCTCAGTAAAATGGAGCACTAAAAAGAGTACTACTAACGGGTTCTGCCGGTTAATATGCCCTGTCCGGTTATAATACCCAAGCCACATTCTGCGGTACACAAACCGGTATAATACCGTTCCCAATAGTATACCGTCCGTTCATGCATGAGAGCATTTCTCAGCCATTCCTTGCCACACTCGAGTGGTTGGCAGCGGTTGCGCGAGTGAGCGCACACCGTTCACTT
>JAASFI010000907.1:0-14203 GCA_023333705.1 Globisporangium viniferum | reverse complement strand
GAAAGTGAGAATGAAAAGCTGTTGTGTTTCTTCCTACTTCCTGCCTCTCTGTTTCTTCTCCAGGGGCGTCCCTTGTGGGTAAGACATGGGGCGTAGGACACAGGTGCGTGTCTATGCCGTGCGACACAGATGGCGCCGTGTCTTTACCTCTACTGGATTCTTTTGATTTCTTAACTATACTATTTGAATCTTTAACGAGAGAGCACGTGCTTGCATGCTGCATGCGTACCTCGTGATTGCGCTAAATGTTTACGGACAGTAACTAAAATAACCTAAGAATGAATGTAAATAAAAGTTTACGCTATTTGACGCTGAAAGTGAAGGTCCATCCTTACACTAATCATCAGGGAGGTTAAGTAAGATATCGCATCTACACTCCCTAACAAGTTTGGAATAGTCACCGACGGCTGGACCTTCCAGTCCGATCATTGCTCGGCTGTATTCGCCGCCTTCTCTCAGGTCAACAGCGCGAAAAATGGTTTTCCTTGCCATGCCTATCTAGTGGACGATGACGTTAAAGCCACGCTGTGGGTAGTTCTGAATAGACGCCGAAGAAGCGCAAGAAGAGCATCAAGTGCAGCGAGCGCACCCCGTTATTCGATTTACATCATTAACCTTAACTGTGTGGAGCGCGAGCGCGTTCTAGTCAGGCAAAGCACCTCCTATCTCATCACCGCTTGCTGCATGTAAATCTGGAAACGACTATTATCTTGAAAGCGAATCGCTTTTTTGTGGAGCGCGGGAGCAGTAGGAAGAGTTGTCAATGCGTCAGGTCCAGAGTGACCAGCCGGTTTGTGGTGTTAATACTTTTATACCTGCCCATATAAAACTTTATAATCATGCATTTTGCAACGAAAAGGGACATGGTCCTCCCGGAGCTGTACACGCAGTGGTTCAACTCGGGTAGACTCACTAGCGCCCACTCGGATCGTCCACACGTCCCGATACTTAAAGACAGAGTGACGGAGCGATGCGACTAAATGAAACGGGATTTCGTCTCTCTCAGCATTGACCGCCATCCCCTCCCCATCAATACCTGCACCTCGGCCTCACCATCGCGTCGCATCTCTGACTCAGACGTAATTCCATCAGTGTCACCAACTTCTGGCCCAACTGCTGCTAGTTGCTCGGCCATTTGGTCCGCGTTGATCCTAAGCGACTTGAACGTGTCGACATCTAGTAGGAACTCGTCCTCAGCTCCGTCCAGGACGAGGCACTCAACCTGGTGGACACGAACAGGACCATCACTGTGTCTAGCAACAGATCCACGTTGCGTCGTTCGCGACATTGAAGCTCTTTGTCGCAGGCGATCACGATGATCGCAGGTTCAATCAGGGTAGTTATGCGCACAGGGGCACCCACCGCATCCAGTTGATCAACTATGTGGTGCGGTAGGATGTTGCGCTAGGCACCAGAGTCAGCTTGGAGGGGAAGCCCAACCAGTTTGCTGATCACTACTTGATACCTTTCAGGAGTCAGGCTAACTAGCACAGCCATCACCTTCTTGCTCTTTAGTTTGTCCATCGCTTCCCTGCGCTTGCGTTGTCCACCTCGGTTGCAACCGGGCGTCCTTCAACTTGTGCTGACCCTTGCAGACCCTGCAGCCCGAGGAAGGGGAGGGGGGGGGACATGCAGATGCCACCACTCCATTTCCTTTATAGATTTCTCCATCGTCAGAGATAGCTTTGAAACGGTGAGCGGCTTGCACTTATCTTGCTTACTCTCTGGCGTTATCATGTGAGAGTGTTGCGGCCGGCGAGCGCGCTCGAGGATAATAATGAACAGCAACACATCATCAGTATTTGCATCGCGGTACTGCAAATTCACCAAACACTGCACATCGCGCTTCAGTATCTTAGGCGCAAGGTTTCGGCGAGCAGCTTGCAGCGATTCTTCATGCGGATGTGAGGGGACGACACGTTGCTTGCGTCGTTGGTACCCAACATAGTGCTCGAACCATTATTTTCCACAATGGGGTCGTGCGGTAACGTTAATGCTTGTTGTGACGCGAATGAAAAAAGCGAGAGCCGAAAGTGATCGGCACCTTTGGCTCGTCACTTTTTCTGACACAATCGGCTGTCATGACGCCCTTGTGTATGAATATGAAACCATACCATCATTCATATGTATCGTGACCTTCACTGACTCTTGCTTGCTGCTCGGGGGCCAACGTTATAGCCACTGATGTTGGTAAAACTTCAGTAATGAGGGCATGCTCCTGTCATCTTGCGGGGAATGCATATGCCTTCGTATCGGAATGCTTGTCACGGAGATGGAATATTAGATTTGCCGCAACCAATTCCATAGATCAAAAGCGTTCGTCCTTGACTATCTTCGAGTTTAGCAGGCTGTTTGGCTACAACGGATTTTGGGTCTCAGCCACAATGTCGGCCCGTTGGGCTTCCTGAAGCCACGTACGTGGTGAGTCCCAGCATCAAACTCCCCCTTTTGTCGTAAACGAGAAAATGATCCATCCCTTTTTCTCAAACATTGTTGAAAGAAAGAATATTCAAAGTATATCTATTATCATTCATCACACGGACCAAGTAGACCGTTAGTAGGACTTTTACTTCGTGATTTATCAGTAGCTATATTGGCAAAGAAGAGCTTCTGGGTAGCCCACGCACAAAATGGGTTGTCGTGCACATTATTGGGCAGTAGGAAATCCCGAGATAGAACCCCCCGCACCTTGCGAGCAGTGAGACCTCAAGGCGGCGGGGCCAAGTATTCGATCACCTCGTGGTCAGAATTTAAGGTCTGCCAACGGGTCTCCTCCCCTATGGCAACACCAGCAACGCTGTCATGAAACTGTCTGGGCCTTCAAGAGCGCCTGTGTTGGTTCTTAGGCATGAAGGGTAAATCTACTCATGGAAACCTTGCTTCGAGTTCCATTGGATATAACTCCCTTGTAGCCGAACCTGAAACTGGATCTCCATTATCAAGAACACACAAATTGCTCTCCTATCCAACAATTTGTCTTTTGAAAAAGTATCTTAGATTTTATTAAGCAAAAGATAGACATCCGATGGTTGCGTGTATTATAAGGTACCGAGTTACACCAAACCAGACTGCTCTCAATACAGCGCCCTCCTTTTCGTGGCGCCAAACCAGCAACGCTTTGCATTTCCCTTTAGCCACCAGACACAGCACCAGGCAGGCAAGCAGGCAGCGCGAAGGACCTTCATGAGCAACTTGATGACGGGCTCGAGCGGCAAGCGCGCGCGTGCGGACGTGGGCATCTCCAAGGACCAGTATGAGGCGCAGGACGCCTTGTTTGCTTCCTCGTCTTCCGCCGTCTCGTTCGGCGGCGCGGATGCGTTCCCGCGCGCGTCCGAGCAGACGCTGCAGACACGTAAGATCTTGGGCCATGGCGCCGCCGTCGGCTCCAGTGTGCTGACGACGACCACCACTACCGCCACGACGCGTGCGAAGGAGTCGCAGCGCCAGTTCACGGCGCTGAATCGCGCGTTCGCGGCGAACATCAAGGCGCAATGGGCGCACAACAAGCGCGGCGACTGGCTCGAGAACATGAAGGAATACATTGTGTACGCGCGCGACATCGCGGCCAAGTTTGGTGCGGAGCACGGCCAGGTGCTCACTTTTGGAAGCGGTGACTGCGGCCAGCTGGGCCACGGCGTGGAAGAGGACGACGACATGATGGTCAAGTACCCGCGGCCGCTGGAGCTGCTCGCCAAGATGCAGATCGTGCGCATGGCGTGCGGCGGGCTGCACTCGGCCGCGATCGCTGCCACGGGCCAGGTGTACACATGGGGCTGTAACGACGATGGCGCGCTCGGCCGCGTGGGCGAAGAGAACTTGCCGGCGAAGGTGGACGGCTTTGGACCCGAGTGCATCGCGGTGCAGGTATGTGTCTCCCTCTGCTTGTGTTTGAACGGCTGTGTACCTAGTGTGAATTTGAATGGGTACTCATCCATCCACTGTTCCTTTGTCTACACCATATACATAGATCGTGGGCGGTGACTGCCACACTGCGGTGGTGACGGCGGCGGGCCAGGTGTACGCGTGGGGCTCGTACAAGGACAAGGAGGGCAAGCAGTGGTGCGACGCCGCGACCCCAAAAGCCGCATTCAAGCAGAAGCAGTTGCGTCCGTTCCTGATCAAAGGTATCGCGAATGCCGTGGACGTGCGCTGCGGGAGCTCGTTCAACGTCGTGCGCACAACCCAGGGCCACGTGTACTCGTGGGGGCTGGGCGAGATGGGCCAGCTCGGCCGCAAGGTGGACAGGGAGATGAAGGATGCCAAGGGCGAGTACCTCGTGGACATGGTCTTCCGCGAACACCTCACGCCCGCGCGCGTAACGTTCGGCAAGGACGCGCTCCCGGCGGTCAAGGCGATCGGCTGCGGCTCGTACCATACACTCATCACGCTGGCGGCGAACGGGTACCTGTACACGACGGGGCTCAACAACTACGGTCAGCTGGGCGTCGGTAGCACGGAGAACCATGTGGAGCTGCAGCTCGTGGAGGACCTGACGAGCCAGAACATCGCGGCGGTCGAGGGCGGCACGCACCACTCGGTCGTGCTCACGAACAACGGCGACGTGTACACTTTCGGACGCGCGGACTCGGGCCAGCTGGGTACGCAGGACAACTGCCAGACCGGCGACTTCAAGGACCGACCGCAGAAAGTGGTGTTCAACCACAAGAAGAATGGTGAGCAGCAGCAGGTCGTGATCCGCTCGGTCGCCGCCGGTTCGAACCACGCGCTCGCGCTCACCGAGACGAACGCGATCTACGCCTGGGGCTACGGCGACATGCTCGCGCTCGGCAACGGCGTGGAGCAGGATGAGCCGCGACCGCGCGAGCTCAACTGGACCAAGACCAAGTTCGGCGACGCCGAAATCCTGCAGATCGACGCCGGAGGACAGCACAGCGCCGTGCTGGCCACACGGAAATCCGCATAAAGCACAGCAGCGTGCGAGTTTATAAGCCAGCCAGGGAAGATGTATTAGAAGACGTCAGGGGACAAGATTGAAAAGAGAGCGAGTGAAGACCGTACGCAGAGCAAGAAGAGAGAGAGAGAGAGAGAGAGAGAGCAAGCCAGTTTTCTGCCGTCCGAGAAGCAAAGCAAATATATAGAATCGTCGTTGTTTGGGAAAGATCGGATCGCTCACTGGAGGTGTAATCTGACTAACCCCATCTGTCTGTCTGTCTGTATGCCCTAGCTCTATCAGTCAAAGAGACCAAGCTCAGCTCACTAGCAGATCATTAGAGCCACGAGCGCAAGCGAGGCGGCAATCACGAAAACTAGGCTGCTGGTGCTTGTTGTAGCGTCTCCCACAGCCGAGGACACCACCTTCTCCTTGCGCTTGTGGCCATACAACGATGTCGGTGACGAGCCCGACGAGCTGGACGACGATTTCTTTTTGTTGAGCGGCAATGGTGAGGGGCTCACGTTGTCGCAGAGCGACGCAAACGAGTCGATTCCTTTCTGCAGCGTCACGTTCTGGTTATCAAAGAAAACTTCGCAGCGAGGTAGGTTGAGGTCGCCCACGAGGCCGAGCAGGTGCGTGCAGCTCGGCGTCGTGCAGAGTTTGGTCTGCGCGGTCTTTGGGAGACTCGCTTGCGGCGGCATCTGGAAGCTCAGCCCACTCACCTGGGTGCACGCCCTCACCTGCGGCCCGACTTCCTCAAACACTTTGAGGTCCTTCGGCGTGCACTCCTTGCCCTCAACGACTGAAGTGAAGAAGACCAGGAGGAAGACAGCGACGCCAAGGCTTGGTGCTGGGGCCATTCTGAACCTTGTCGAGTGAGGTTAGACGCGAATCACGGAATGAGTGACGACTGGTGGTGGTGCTCACAGGCTCAACACCAATATTGTGCACAGTACTCGGCGCTGCTTGCTGTGACGCCTGTGCTTGGATTTATCCGCCTAGGTAGCCTGAGGTGGCCCCATCCATCCATCAACCTGTTGGCCAGTCACCCCGCCCATCCGTGCTCTCAAGTCGTAGTCGCAGTCTCAGTATTCGGAGCTTTCGCCGCCGCCGTCGGAGCGAGTTGCTTCCCATCAGACGACGAAGACGAAGAGGAGGAGCAGTCGAAGATCGCGCGGAAGCGCAGTCGAAGTCTTTCAAACACACCCGGCGCTTTTTTCTTCCCGCCTTCCGCAACTGCCCCCGCGCCTTTGTGCTCGAACGAGGACGTCGCGGCCGAGCTGCTGCGGTGGGCTCGTGAATGGCGCCCATGGTGATTGTGATGGCCGTGAGTGTGGTGATGGCTCGGTCGGCATTTTCGACAGGTGATGTGAATGCAGCTCTCTACGACGTCTGGGTACCGGCCCTTCGCCTTGTTCTTTCCGCGCAAGTTCTGCTGTTGGAGAGTTTGTTGACCAGCTTGCGCAGTTGTTGCTGTCGCGGTTGAGATTTTGTCGGAATTGAGCGCTCCCGATACAAGCGATCGCGAAAACGACGAGCTGCTGCCGATTGAATTGAAGCTGCTGCTGCACACGCTCGCTGGCGCTGGGTGCACTTGCACTTCGGCGACTGGGACGTCCGCCGTCTGCCGTCCAAGTTCCTCTTTCTCCTGCTGCAGAAACACGTTCTGCTCGAGCAGCGTCTCGTTCTTGTGCTCGAGGTCCTCGATGCTCGCCTGCGCGATGCGCGCTGCAGTCTCGAGCTCGTCGTTCGCCTGCTCGAGTCGCTGCACTTTCCACTTCATCTCCTCGAGCTCCTCGAGCAGCGCTTGCTCGCGTGTGTGCGTGGACGCGAGTTGCGCCTGCACCTCGGCGAGCTTTTTGCTCACAACGTCGGTTGTGATCTCCAAGGTGCGCGTTTGCTGCTCAAGCACAGCGACTTTGCGCTCGCAGAGCTCGACCTCGTGCTCGAGCTCCTTCTCGTACTCGCAGCTGGATTTCACGTACTCGTCGTGGGTTTTCTGCAGTTGGCGCAGCTCCAGGTCTTTTTGTTGAGCACGTAGTTCAAACGCTTGTTGCTCTTGTTGTTGCTGATCTTGGGCTTGTGTGAACGCGGTGTCTTCGAGCAGAACTTGTTGCAGGAGATCGGTCTCCATTGCTGTTGACTCGCTGCTGGGGCCATCAATCGCTGGTTTGTGCGCAACAGCTTGCTGAGAAGAAATGACTCCGTCGCTGCTGCTGGTACTGGCGTGCATGTCGACATTCAGAGGACGATGGGTCTCACTATTGCCGCCACCTCCGCTGTCTTCTTGCTCCTCTCGCGCTCCGCTGTGACCCACTTGTAGCATATCGGCGGCGCCTTCAGTCTCTGTCGTGCTAGCCCTTGCTGATGGATCTCTCTGGAAGGAAGGAAGGAAGGAAGGAAGGTGGTCGACGCCTCTTGCAGAGCCGAAATGGTCGCTTTCGGCAAAGACAGATGAAGACACAGACTTGCGGTGATCTTGAGCTCTTCGTCGCCTATCAGAGACAGAGAGAGATAAACAAAAAAAGTGGAGCTATTGTTGCTTGCGACTCAGATCGAGGGCGTGGGAATAAGAACCCAGAGGATCCTTTTACTGACTATTATTACCTGGCTGGTGCGCTTTGACTGGGAGCTGCTGCTTATGCCGAACTCCCTTGTACTTGAACACCAACAGACTGACATATGTAGATACTTCACGCTAATGTACGCATACAGATACACACGCTTGCATTGATCACTGATAGTAACAGATACCTCTACTTACATGAGCTCTCTCACTCTACCTCTCTCTTGTTCTCTATCGCATATCATACCACCCAAATCCCACGCCGCCTCTACTTACTTGCCTTCGATGTAGCGGAAGAGGCGGTGGGTCATCTCGACGCCGAGGAACAGCGAGCCGTTCGCCGGGAACGAGCGCAGCACGGCGGCCGACCAGCCGCGGTAGAAGCCGTGGATGCCGTGCTGCGAGTACACGAGCTTCGCGGCGCCGCGCAGCCCCAGTGTGGTCTGCGGACCGCCCGCCGTACCCTGCGACGCGGTCTGCATGTACGCCTTGAGCACGTCGGCCGGGAACACGATGCTCCAGCCGGTGGCACCGGCGAGCCCGCCGGACGCCAGGATGAAGAGCGGGTTCAGGTCGTTCTTGGACTCCTTGTTGAGGTACTTGGCGCACGCCGACGTGTACGCCTCGTAGCAGCCGAAGAAGAAGAAGTTGAACGGCACGTCGCGCAGCAGCAGCGCCGAGTAGCCGCGGAAAAGCCCCGGGATGCCCTCCTGGCGGAACACCTTCTGCAGGCAGTCGAGCGGACCATGGTACTCTGTGGTGCGTTTGGTTTAACCGCAACAAGCGCCAAGACAAGCAAGCAAGCAAGATGTTATTGTTAGTAACAATGTACATTGTTGTGCCGCACGAATTGCGCAAGAATAACAACAACAATAATAATTGTTGCTTGTGCACACACGTACCTCCTTTGCCCAAGCGACCGCGCTGGAACTGCAGCTTGCACTTGATCACCTCGGCTGGGGTGATCGCCTGGTATCACACACAATACACAATGCACAACAATGTACAAACAACAACACACATACACATCCAACATGTGAGCCAACGACATCACAACAACACAAGCGCGCAAGATCCACAATCGTACCGTGGCGGAGAAGATGCCGGCGACGCTACCCATGAGCGCCTCGTCGAGCGTCGTGAGCTGGTACTCGTCGTCGTCGTCCTGTAGCGTCTTGCGTGCGTGCAGCGCGAGCACGGCGCGCTTGGCGATGCCGTTGGCGCTGAAGAGCACCGAGTTCTCGATGATGGAGCTCGAGAGCGCCGGCACGGCCCCCTTCCAGAGCGACGCCACGCCTTCCTCGGCCGCGATGCGGCGGAAGCCGTGGAGCACGCCGTTGTACGTCTTGACGGCGCCCTGCTGCGTCTGCAGCCGCGTCTTGACCACTTCGAACGGCAGCCCCGCGTACACGCAGCAGAACGCGCCGACGACGCCCGACGCCGTCTCGCGCAGGTCCAACATGGCTTCCAAGTGTGTGTGTGGGGAGGGGGGTGTTGTGAGGTGGGGGCTTGGAAGGAGGAGGTCTTGCTGCGCAGCGGTAAGAAGCGGGAATGAGGAACGAGAGCGAGTGACGCAGCAGCAGCACCAAGCAAGAGCAGCAACCAGGAGGGCAACTGCAACAGGTGAGGTGGTCCTGTGGCTACACCCACACACAGAGTGACTCGCTTTTGACAGCGGCTCTGATTGGATGGAAAGCCGCTTGGAGTGATACATACAGTATTGAAGATGCTTAGCTCTTGGGAGCGTACGCGGAAAATACCGTAGACATGTAAATAAATACGACGATTATGTGTCTTCAATGTGCAAGCGTACGGCTCGATTACCATAGACCTCGAAAAAGGTGCATAGGCGTTTGTGAATTTGCACATCGAAGCATTGGAATGCGTTTTTGGCTTGAAGTGAGGATAGTAATAACAGGCGTAGGCTTTTCAATGTCGCGAAATACTCTAGCGGTGTGTTGCAACTTCGTGTTGTTATTGCTGCAACATGACATTATGTATTAATAGTACTACACTTCAAAGTAGTTCGTAGGATTTGAAGCGCTTGAAAAAAGGCAACCTCGTGGAGCTTCAGTTCTTGCTACCGGAAGTCATTTGGCTATGGCATCATCTTCGTTGTTCAACACCAGCTACCATTCAAATACAGTGATATCGTCCGCTCTGCTCACAGAATCATGTCAAGCGTGCATGCGTTTCCAAACAAAAAGGAACTTGCCTCTGTGTGGACTTATTCATTGTCGTGCATTTATTACAGTACAAGCGGTACTTGCCTATAGGCCACTATTCAGAGCACAACATCAAGAGCACGAATGGTTGCGCTCAGGATTCAATTGAATTGACACCCAAAGCGTCCAAGACATGCTGCTCCGTCGCGTGCTGTCGCTCTCGAGCGCATGCGCTGCCCCCGGAGGAAGCGCGCGCTCGCTGCGCACAGGGCGCCGCGGCGTCCAGCGCCACCCCAAGCAGCAGCAGCAGCCGCATGCTGACGAGGAGCTCCAGTCAGCCGCAGCTCAAGTGCTCGCAGCCAACAGCAACAAACAACCCAAACAGAGACGCACCGCCACCACAGCAACATTCTCACAACCCACTGACCCGCTCTTCGTGCTCCCACCGCTGATTCGCGTGCGTGACCTGGCCAAGACGCTCAAGCTGCCGCTGGACGACGTGCTCAAGCTCGTGGCGTCGCGCGCGCACCGCAAGCTGCACATGCGCTGGGGCGACAACCGCTTCGAGTTCAAGAACGTCAAGCAGGTGATCGTGCCGTTCGACATGGCGCAGCAGGTGGCGGCGCAGTTCCAGCGCCAGGTGGCCTACGACGCCGTCGAGCCCGAGTTCACGTCGCGCAAGCAAATCCAGAGCAACAGCAAGCGCAACAAAGCCCACACCGTGCAGCGCAACCCGGTGATCGCGGTCATGGGCCACGTCGACCACGGCAAGACCACGCTCCTGGACACGCTGCGCCATGCGAATGTCGCCAAGTTTGAAGCGCACGGTATCACGCAGAAGATCAACGTGTCGGAGGCGCAGCTGAGTGCAGACTTGCAGGCCACGTTCCTCGACACGCCCGGCCACTTCCACTTCTTCCGCATGCGCAACAACGCCGCGCAGGTCGCGGACCTGATTCTGCTGATCGTCGCGGCGGACGAGGGCTGTCTGTTGCAGACCGAGGAGTCCATCGGCGCGATTGAAGACACGGGCATCCCGGCGATCGCGTGCATCAACAAGATCGACGTGGCGACGCAGGAGCAGATCGACCAGGTGAAGCAGGATCTGCGCGGGTACGTGGCGCTGCAGAACTGTCCGATCGTCGAGATCTCGGCCAAGTCGGGGCTGAATTTGGATGAACTCAAGACCAAGATCGCTGAACTTGTGGACGAGCCTGCAGTACAGACCAAGCGGGTCGTTGACGTGGGTCCAGACGCGCTCGCAGAGGGGTTGGTGCTCGAGAGTATCGCGATGAAAGGCCGCGGCACCGTGCTGCGGGTGCTGCTCCGCAACGGCGTGCTGAGGAAGCAGGACCACTTTGTCGCCGGCATGATCCACGGCGCGATCCGCAGCATCCGGAACGCGAACGGCGACGAGATCGCGCACGCGCTCCCCGGGATGGTCGTCGACGTGATCTACGCGAACAAGTCCAAGAACGTGGATGCGCCGAACGAGTTTGGCTTCTTTGTGCTGCCCGAGGCGCGCGCCAAGCAAGTCCTGGAACAAAGGTGCGATACTGATTTGTTATATACTATGGCATGTGACGTACGGACTCCCTGACTAACGTGCCGGCTCTCATTGTGTGTGCTTGTGTGTAGACAACTGGCGTTGGACTTTGAAGAGAACCTGATTCCGGGTGGAAGTTATGAGCGAGCGAGCCATAGAAACGTGGGCAGCTATGGATTTGCAGCGGGCGGCAAGGACGACCACAGCGACGTTGAGAACGATGGAGAAGAGGAGGAAGAAGAGGACGACCTGGATGACCTCAACGAAGACGATCTGATTGAAACCAAGTCGGTCATCGTCAAGGCGGACGGCGCCGGCTCGCTCACCAGTATCCAGGACACGGTCGACGAAATGCCGGGTATCTCGACTGCCCGTATCGGCATTGGGAACATCACGACCAAGGACATCGACGTCGCGATCAACGGCAAGTGCCCGATCTTCGGCTTCAACGTGAAGATCCACCCGAAGGAGAAGAAACTGGCGGCGGCGCGCGGCGTGCGCGTGATCCTGCACTCGACGATCCACGGCCTCATCGAGGACATCACCGAGTTTGAAAAGACCAAGTAAGAAGAAAGACAGAAGATTCATATTACTGTAGTAGACGCTAGAGCAAGTGTATCCAACTTGGCCTGCTTGGGTCTATCCATTTTTTTAACCTGAGACATGTAACAGGTCCACACATCGGTACGACCACCGAAATGGCTACATTTTACAGATATACATTCACTCTGCATGAGTCACTATCAAATAATCTGAACTCCAGCAATGACAGTACTACTCCTCAGTCGAAAAAGTCGCCAATGTCGATCTCTGGATCCAGCAGCTCCCTCGTGAGAGTCGAGACGTCCAAGCGGCTCAGGATCAGGTTCTCCAGCGTCTCCTCCAGCTCCGTCTCGCCGATGAGCATCGCGCCTTTCACACAACCGTCGACGACCAACACTTTGACGAGCTCTTTGCCTGGGGTTGTGCGCGTGAGGACCTCAATTCCCACTTTGTGCTCGTCACTTCCTGGTATTAGATGACTTCCGTGACCCAAATCTCCATGTACACACTTCACCACAATAGAGTTATCGAAGTCTAGCGTCTGTCTGTTGAACAGACCGAGAAGCACCACCTTGAAGCCGAAGAAACGCGTCACGTGGGCAAATATCTCCATCTCCAATCCACCCTCGAGCTCTGCGTGCAGCATCGACTGAGCGGCGGTTCTCCCCATCTGTCGTGCCTGGCTCCACAGTCGCGTCTGGAACCAGGTGTCCGAGATGCTACCATCGCCACTCTGAACCTCACAGCAATCCCCGGCCGCGTAGATATCTGGGTGTTGTAAGGTTTGCAATGACCCACTCACGATAATCGCGCCACCTCCTCCAGTCTCCAGAGACGATCTTGCGAGCACGCCGTCTGCAAACTCGGTGTTGGGGACGCCGATCGCACACACGACCAAGTCACACCCATAGACTTTCCCGTTCGACAAGTGCACGACAAGTGGCCACTCACCATGAGCATCCACCTCAGCACTGCTTGGATCACTAGGTTCGCACTCGTTGATCGATGAAGCACTAGACCAAAGCGTGGTTTGCGTGCTGCCATCCATGATCTTGACCACTTGAACGCTGAACTCGACTGTGAGTTGTCCAGTCGACGACTGGTGCTCGGATCCTGGCTTCTCAAAGTCTTTGACCCAGTCTGGACCCACTGCACTAGTGGCGGATGTCGCCCGATTTATCCGACCATACTGCAAATGACTTGCTACCATGCAGCCCTTTGACTGTTTTGCGTCAGTGTTTGTTGTAATTTTCTGGGACTTCTCAACTGATTCCCGAATGCGCGAGACCTCGGGGAGGATGAACGCCGACGCCTCGTCGTCGAGAAACGTGTTGTCGACGTATCCGTGCTTGATCGCCCAGACAACGTCGACTGAGTCGATCTACTTAGATATAAAGCCACATTGGATTCAGTAATCATGTGGAGATCGATATATATTCTACGACACACCGCTTCGACGAGCTCCATGGCAACCCCGCCGTTGCCCACGACCATCACTCGACGGCTCCCAGACAGCCGTTGTCGAAGCACCTCGACGCTCTTAGTATGAGAACAACCGCAAGACACTCGTATCGATTCGTTCAGAGAATCCAGACCCAACATTTAAAAATTGCGCACAGCGACAAACCTCGGTATCACGGATCCCAATGATCAGCGGGTGGTTCGCAACGAACAGCTGGGGACGCGCGCCAGTGGCAATGCACAGCTTGTTGTAGTGGATCTTCGCCCCATCTGTACACGATACACACGCCGCAAATGCGCATTACCGTGAATATTTAGTATGTCAACTAACTGCCAGCCCAAGCCAATTAAGAGATCTTTCTTCATTGATAGATCTGGCCTCGGCAGATCACGCTTTTCTCCTGCGTGTCGATGCGTTCGACCACCGCAATCATCACTTCCAGCCCTGGCAGTAGCACACTCAACCGATCCTCCGTCCTACACATTAGAATTCACCAACCAGTTATTTAACAGCACCAGCAGCTAATACTCTGCCTTGTGTACTACCAAAGCGTACATACGTTTGCCCCACGTCCAGCTCTTCGAGCGTTCGGGTGAGCTGCTGGACGACGGTCGCGCGCGCCACGTACGTCGCAGTGGCGGCCAGCGTCACCTCCAGTGTCGCCTGCTTCTGCTGCTGATTGTCGTCCGGATACCCGAGCTGCTGCAGTCGGAAGAGCTCCTCGACGCACGAGACGCCCGCGATGCCACTGCCCACGACCACGATCTTCACAGCCATGACAAATAGCACACAACTCGCTTGAATTGTGATGCGTGGAAAACAAAAAGATTTGGTATATGTATAAACGCTCCTCAGTACATCCGGACTCTCAAGGCTATACTAATAAATACAGTCAGACCCCTTTATAATATCCCCTATGTATGGGCTTTTTCTTTGTAAGGGTGCAAGTTCAGGGGGCCCAAAAATCTATATGACTATTTGTATGCTTGTTTCCTGTAAGGGTATATTGTATAAGACCATGAATGTT
>JAASFI010000906.1:0-14261 GCA_023333705.1 Globisporangium viniferum | reverse complement strand
TCCTGATTGGTGGAGGTCAAAAGTAAGACCTCAAACACGAGGTTTAAAGAACCTGGGGCCATTTGGCGATACAGAGACACCCCGATTTCGGACAAACCTCGACATCGACGAAGCCTCTTGTCGAGGTTTGTCCGAAAAGCCGACGCTTCTCGGAAACCAATTCGCCCCAAAATCAGTCTGTCTCTGTCACGCATGTGGTCAGCACTTGTCTGACCATCGGGGTGACTCAGGTCCCTGAGCCAAAGCGAAAAGAGACGCTTTCAAACAGTACTTTTGATTCCCAAGTGCGCTTTCAGCATTAAACTGATTGGCTCAAACTTTTAGCGAGAGCAAACATAGTATAGTACACTCAAAAATATCTTCCGCATCATTTTGTGGTCCTGGCTGGCTTCATGCGAAGACAAAAAGTCTGCACAATAGTATCATGCTGGTCTTGTATGATCGTATTTCCATAGTATCCATACGCGTATCCATACGCGCTAGGCTCTTTTGCCTTGATGTATTATATAGGTATGTCAACATACAGCTGTTGGGACAGTTCGGTGTGATGAAGGAATCCAAGACATCATTGGAAACAGCGTGTAGTTCTTTCAAAATCGACAGTACCACTCTCTAATGTGTACTGTACATATCGTATGATTTACACAACGCAAAATGTGTGCCGTTCTCAAAGATGTGCATATATTGCACTATGTTTGGTACGTGCATCACCACTAAAACTGCCAAGCCCAATCAGTCCTTTGTCTTCGTCCATCATTTGACAACTTTGATCGACGCAGACTCCAGTCTGTGCCTTTTCAGCTTTTTTTCTGCCAGTGTCGACGCATGACTGACGCTCTACAACAGCAGCTCGCTTGTGTTTGGCTCGGTCCACATGGAACGCTCTTCTCACTCTCATCGTTGTCATCTGATGGTAAATCCTCAAGCGACGCGTCCAGGAGCTCTCTCGTTCGATTTGTTTGCCAGTGCAAAAGGAGACGGGCAAGTCGAGTCCCCATTTTGCGGGGATGATGATGAGCCGCGTCCCTCAACCTCTTCAGATATAGCTACACTTTCGGTTGACAGAGTCACCCTTCATCTTATTCCCAAGAGGGGAAGCCCGCGAGTGTCTTTTGACTCCATTTCTCTTCATATTAAATTACAAAACACTAATCGAATCACCACCTAATAACTGACTACATGCTACAAAACCCTACACTACTCGCTACCTTCCTCACCCATCTTACGTCACTCAGGAGTCCTTCATGAGCTCCAGCACGGCGCTGAGCTCCTCGCCCGTGAACTCGGGTGTCGGCGTGATGCCCGCGGCCGCGTACGCGTACTTGACCTCCTCCGACACCTGCGAGGACGAGCGCGCAGGCGGCGACTCGTAGTTCTGCGGCGAGTCCGAGCCGCGGCGGCTGCTGGAGCTTCCTCCGTAGTGAGCATCGTAGTGCGCGTGCTGCACCTGGTTGTGGCCGTGGTTGTGGCTGCCGTGGCTCGCGTACCCGCCGTCGTGCGGGCCGCGCATGTACGACGGGTACGATCCGCCGTAGCCGCTCGCACCCGACGAGTAGCTGCTGGACGAGTGCTCATAATAAATCCCTCGGCTGTGCGCCGACTGTTGCTGTTGCTGCTGCTGGCTGTGGTGGTGAAACGACGACTCGGACGGGAACGACTGCGTCGGGAACGGCAGGCGCGGACGCTCCTCCTGCTTCACAGGGCCCGAAGCGCCACCACGGCGCTGCTGCTGCTGACTGTGGTGGTGGTACTCGTGCTCGTGGTCCAGATCCAGGTCCTTCTCGTGCAGGCTGCTGCTGTGGTGCGCGTGCTCGCGGTGGTAGTGCTGCATGCCCGCGGACAGAGCGAACGTGTGGCCGAACGTGCGGCGGTCGTCGTAGTCGCGGTCCGCGTACTCTGGACCAGGAGACGAGTGCTGCTGCTGCTGTTGGTGGTGGTGCTGGTACTCTGGTCGGCGGCCGTAGCTGGCTGCACCAGGGGACACCACATTCACCGCAGACGCCTGGGCCTGAGCCTGAGCCTGAGCGTGCGCGGCAGCAGCTGCAGCCGCAGCCTTGGCGGCGGCGGCACCGCCCTTGGCCTTGGACTTGCGCGCGCTCTTGGTAGTGGTGCTCGCGACCTCGTCCAGCGGTACGCCGAGCGCGATGCTGCTGTGCAGCTTCTGGTGCTGCACGTACTCCTTGTAGTTGTCGCAGGCCCAGGAGCACGCCGGCTCGACGCACTGGAAGAGGTTCTGGCCGTCGGGGAAGTGGATGCGCATGTGGCGCTTGAGCTTCGTGCTCGTGTTGAAGCGCTTGCCGCAGCTCGCGTACACGCACGGATACGGACGCTCGCCGCTGTGGATGCGCTTGTGGCGGCTCAGGTTGCCCGACGTGTTGAACTTCTGCGGACAGCCCTCAAAGTCGCACGCGTACGGCTTGTTGCCCGTGTGGATGCGCATGTGGCGGCGCAGCGCGAACGACCGCGGGAACTGCTTGCCGCAGTGCACCTCGGGGCAGATGAAAATTTCGCGCTTGGTCTTGCGCGCCGCCTTGTTGCCGCTGCCACTGCCGTTGCTGGCGGTCAGTGCCAGCATTCCTGGCTGCGGGGATCCGCCCAGCACGCTCTGGCGCGGCGCGTACTCGTTGTCGACGTTGTGGTCCTCAGGGTCGAGGTCGTCGTCATTCTCGTCGTGCTGCGGCTCGTCGTCGTAGTCGTCCACGGTGCCGTGGTGCCACTGCTGCGGCGCGTGGAACAAGTGGTGTGCCGGCGGCGGCGGTATGTGGTGGTGCTGGTGCTGGTGCTGCTGGTACGCGTGCTCCTCCGACAGCGCGTGGTGCAGCTTGTGGCTCGGGACGATCGGCGCGGCGTGCTCGCTCATCTGCGTGAGCATCGGAGCCGCTGGGGGGTTGGGTTTGTTTTGGTTGTGGTTGTCTGTGGTTTGTCTTGTTTGTTTGCTCACTTGTTTGCTGGATGCAGACTTGTTTGCTTGTTGGTTGCGTTTGCGAGCAGCGGGTGCGAGCGAGAAAGAACGAGAATGAGGATGAGGAGGCTGGAAAGAGATTCGCAAGCGAGAGCGAGAGAGAGAGAGAGAACCAAAACAACTCACAAGTGTGTGTGATACAGAAGCCTTCCAGGACAGCAGAAGGAAAAGCTCACAAACACCCGCCGCATCCGAGCAGCAGGCGGCAGAAACAAACATACACAGGGCTGTTTTACAAGCGAGACATACTGCAGGCAGGTCAAACCAGGGTGTTGATCGCAGCGAGTCTTTCTCTTCGCGCTTCGAATCCCACACTTGTCCCGGCTCTGCGCACCGGCTGGCCCCACTTCACTGAGCAGAAGGGGATCAGCGCAGGCAGATGTGCACACTGATCAAGTGAAACATCTTTCATCGGCAAACAGTGGGACAGTTACGCAATCCGCACACAACGCGGTGCAAAACGCCTTGGTGGGAGCGAAAACACGGTGGAAACAACTTCCACTTGCGTCAAAACAAGGTGAGATAGTCCGCATTACAAACACGGACCCAAAAAAATCACACCACCATTGACTTTCTTGCAGCCACGTGTAGGTAATGTGTGCTGTTGAGCTTTCTGCTGTTGTTGGTGGCGGTTTGTAACGTGATGAGAAAGAGAGCGAGGCGACAACGACCTGACACGGGCGGGCGGATTGCGCGCAGAGCGGCTGCTGCTGCTGGGATTGTTTGTGTTGCTGGTCGTGTTTGCATTTATTTGATCCGCTGGGATGTGTGCATTTTCACTCGTGATTACATCCCCGCAATCAGCGGATCGCTCAACCCACCTGGTTCTGCAATTCGCGCTGCACTTGGCGCGCAAATGGGTCACTCCGCCCGTTTTCTGCGCGCGTGAGGACTTGGAAAAATGCGGATTCCATCCGATCTGATTCCTCATCTCCCTCCTCTCGCTCCACTCTCTCCCTCTCTCTCTCTCTGCGGATCTCAGTCAACAAACAGCACCCAAAAGCGCCAAATGGCAGCTTTTTGTATGGGAGTTTGTATGCTGCGCCAGGATAAACACCGAGTGACCCATGTTGGCGTGATGTGCGCAGCTGGGGGATGGAAGAGCGCAAATTGCAATCACTCCAAACTACCAATTTGTAGCAATCCTGTTTAACATCGCTACAGGAAACCATAGCCACTTTCCCACGTTTGACTCTTTTCAAGCGTTATCGCGGGCAGAAACTGCTGATATTCTGACTCAAGTTGTCGCCTGCTTGAAGCCATGATTGAGCCTTCGCGGTCGGAAAATTTCGCTCGCCCGTTGAAGATGAAGAAACAAGAATCAAGTGCTGCTGCTGCGAGAAGAAAAAGCGCTTTTGGACTCATCCGAGCACACGCAACGTGCTGTTGAGTCCACAAGGCTGGAAGACTGGATGGCTGGAAGATTCATCAAAGATCTCTATTATTGGCAGTCACTATGTACACATTTGCAGCACAACATGCAAGTGCCTTCATGTTCATTTGGTGGACTCTTTTCGAGTCTGGTCCTCACATGTGTCCTCCTGACCTTTTGACTGACTGATGGCTGCGTGAGCTGACAGGTTTCTGTCACTGCATCCCCTTTCTGTTGACCCTCGCTCGCCCCCATCCTGCTTTTTTGCTGGTCTGTGTGTCTGACGTGAGAGCACAGACTCCTTGTCAATGTTAATCGCTTGGCGAAAGGTCAAAAGATCCATCTTCTTCTTCTGAGTCAGTCGCGCCGCGCGCACGTGCGTGCGTGAAGCGTCGTCGCAAAAAGCAACCAAGCAAGCCGCCGAGCGCACCTCCGATTCAATTTCAAAAATTTTGATGTGAGATGATGGGAAACTTTTTGTCCTTTTCATTCGAAAAAAAGGGGGGATAATCAACGGACGAGCGACAAGGAGTCCGGTGTCCAAACTGCGGGGATGCGTTTTCGCCAGGATCCCGATTGACGCAACATGGGATGATTGGGATCGCGACTCTGGGAGTGAACCTACACATTTCAAGAATCTGTCCACTCGCCAATGACCACATGACGATCTGGGATGCTGATGGCTGGCGGGCGGTCGCAGCCGGCCGACGTTTCAAGAGTCATCAACAACGCTCACATCATGCGCTGCCTGGTCTGACTGACCTGGGCGATTAGACTAGATCCCCCGCATCTGTCCGTCCGCATCATCTGCTACATGCGAGTTTTGTCCATGAGAACGGAAGGTTGGATGGAAATCTGAAATCCCAGGTTTGCGTGAGAATACCAGCCAACAGACTGACTGGGTCTGCGCACCTGTGCCCACCAAGACGAGAGAGAGTCAAACAGATCCCGCCGTTTCATTTCGTCTGCTGAAAACGTTTTTGGTGCTCGAGTGCATGTTGAAGTGAAAAGCAATCGATAATAGACACAGTGAGCAAGATGTGCGAGCTGTCTGTTGTATCCGTAATGTTTCCTCCCATTCCACTCTCTTTCTCTCTCTCGCACACACAAACTACACGCATAGCTCACTCACTATAGCCAACCACACACGCAAACATCTCACGCCAGACCTAGAGCACGGTGATCTCGCTGTTGGGCGTGACGAGGATGGAGAGCGTGCCGAAGCCGCCCATGGTCGTGGCGCGGTCGCGCGGCGTCTTGACGTTGAGCTCGTCCAGCATCATCTTCTTCTTGCGCACGACCACGATGGCCGCGGCCGCCACCATGCCCACACCGCCGACGATCGACAGCAAGTACACCTCGGCCCCAGTGCTGCTCTCGGCAGCGGACTGGGTCGAGACCGTCGTGACACCACCGTCCGACTTGGCGCCGCCGGCCACGACCACGTCCGAGTTCGCTGTCGCAGTGGTCGGGCCCGAAGCGACCGTGGTGCTGAGCGTGTCGGCCTCGCCGCCCACTTCGCTCTCGCTCTCGAGCGAAGCCACCTTGACGTTGCCGCCGAACCCGGCGTCCTCCGCGTCCATGCTACCGCTCTCTTCGTTCGAGGGCGGCGGGGACGGTGTCGGGGACGGCGTTGGGCTGGGCGTTGGGCTGGGGGTCGGCGCTGGGGTCGGTGCGGGCGTGAGGCCGCCGGTGCCTCCGGGGCAGAAGGTCAGATCGAAGTCCGTGTTCGGCGGGCAGTGGTGGGTCTTGGTGTCGTCCTTGGGGAACTGGTACGCGTCCGTGCAGCCGTCCGCCATGCACGTGATGGTCGTGCAGCGGTCGGGGCCGGGCGTGCGCGGCGCGATCTGCATGGGGAAGTTGTAGCCCACGCCGCCGGTGTAGTCCTTGCACGCCTGGAGGCTGCCGCAGTAGTCAGGCTGGATGGTACAACATATGCACAGGGAGGGAAGAATCGTTGGGTTGAGTCAGTATGCTGACAACCAAAGCCACAGCACTCGTCACAAAGACTTACGCCGCTCTTTGGGCCGGTCGGGATGATACTGATGTCGAACCACGAGCCGCCTTCGCCCGAGAACTCGGCCACTACATGTCAAACAAAAATCACCCAGTCAGTCTATAGGAGTCTCGCCATTCACCTCCTGTTAATCCACTGTGCTTGCACTTAGATGAAGGACGTACAGGTCGCCTGAGCGCCGGCGCCGGCCTTGAGCACGTGCGAGGGCGAGCCCGCTGGGACTGTGCGCACGAGGGTCTTGCCGACGCCGAGTGTCTCGGTTTGGATTGCCGGCGTCATCACGTGCACGAGCTCGATGTCGACGTTGCATCGGTTCAGCACGTAGACGTTGAAGCCTTCGACGGCACTGGTCATGAGCGCCACGAGAGTAAGCGCACGCCACACCATCTTGTCTTGTACTGTCTTGGGGGTTTGTAAACTTGAGGGTTGTGAGCTAGAAGCTTGGGTGGCTGGTCCTGTCGGAAGAGAGGGCCTGTTTGCTGAAATACGCTGCGGTCGGGGAAGTGACTGCAGACGTTGGGGTTCTTTTCGGTCGTTCCGGACGGGACGCGGTCAAACTGAAAGTGATTCGCGTGGGGGGGGGTCTTGGCGGGCGTGTGGCGCCGAATCGGGATGGGGTTGAGACCCCGCAAGCCAGTGTCGCGTCGTGCTCGTCGGGGCTGGGGCTCCCTCCTTCGTTTGTATGGCGGATTGGTTCCTTCACATCCCTCCATCGTGCTGGGCGGCGGCGAGAGGAGGAGGAGAGGAGACCGAGAGTTCCCTCTGGGGGCTGGTTGGTTTCTATTGAAATTGGCGCTCAACACTCGATCCCGATACAAAATAATGTGACGAAAGTGGGGGAGCTGAGGGATGGACCGACACAAGTTGCACTTGCAGAAACAAGAAGTCGGAAAGAGAGTTTCACTTTGGCAACCAGTCACATGCAAATTGGACTGACTCGATGCTGCTGAGTGAGAAATGCGGAACCCCGTTCGGATTGAGAAAGCCCTGGGTTCACTCACACGCCGAAAGCTTCGACGCTGAAGCGTTTTATAGGGAGTTGCTCGTCAATAATACTGCAGGCGGAGAGCTCCTTTGTGATATGAAGCCCTGAAACATGCTTGCGCTTCATGCTGCTCACTCCCGAACCCTGCACCATGACTACAAGCACACACGCCATGTTGAACAACCAGTGTTAGTATGTAATCAGCTCATCGGAGATATTAATGGTCGCTCACAGACAACTACAAAGTGTTTAGAGAGGTAAATGAAAGTATGAATAGTTAAGCAAGAAATGCTGAAGAACATCCTCTAATATTAGATAAAAGTTTACTAAGACAGAAAGAGGACACATCTGGAGACCAAGAGAACCAACCTACCTCGAACTGATTGACATCTTGGACATATCCTGCCTCGCCAAAACCAATTTGCAGTCGATCGCCTTGGCATTGTTTGTGCCCTGATCTCAACCGACCTGAGGAGGTTCACAACCACGAAGTTCATATCGTCTGAGTAATGTATGTTGAAACCTGACAATGGCATCCTTCTGTCAGAGTGGAGGTGTTAAAAAGCTCTGCCAGTTGCCAGCACTCTGGTGAAAATGGTTTTCCTACTCCTACGTTGACTTCTTTTGAAATAGACACTCATATTTTGTTCATCAATCGTATGCACGTGCAAATCTCGGAGCTGGAGTTGCTCGGCTTTGTGAACTGCTGCTCTCTCTCTCTCTGTCACCTGCTGCTCTTAGAGAATGGTGACGTTGTCCTTCGGCGTGCTGAGCATCATGAGCGCCGCCGCAGTGGTCATCGCGCGGTCGCGAGGCGTCTTGACGTTCTCAGCGTCGAGCGCCGCCTTCTTCTTGCGCACCACGACGATGGCGGCGACGGCGACCATGCCCACGCCGCCCAGGATCGACAGCACGTACACCTCAGCGCCGGCGCCGCTGCCTGACGACGAGGTCTGGGTCGAGATCTCCGTCGTCTTGGAGGACTCAGAGTTGTTGCCTCCAGTCGCAATCACACCGGAGGTTTCGCCCTCGGAGGTCTTTGACACCGAGTCGGCTTCTCCCGCCACTTCGTCCTCGCCGCCTGCGAGGTTGATCGTACTCGTAACAGAGTTGGTCCCAGCGTTCGTGCTAGAAGTAGCAGTACCGTTGCTGCTACCGGCGCTCGAGGATGATCCCAAAACACCGCTTTCTTCCTGTGAGTTGGGTGCTGAGGTCGGTTCTGGGGTTGGCGCTGGAGTTGGTGCCGGCGTTGGTGCTGGGGTTGGCGCAGGAGTTGGTGCAGGAGTTGGTGCCGGGGTCGGAGCTGGAGTCGGCGCTGGGGTCGCACCACCCGATCCGCCTGGGCAGAACACGACCTCGAGGTCGGTGCCGCCAGGGCACGCGTGGGTCTTGCCGTCGTCCTTTGGGTATTGGTACGCGTCGCCGCAGCCGTCAGCCATGCACGTGAGTGCCACGCAGCGTCCGCCAGTGGGCTTGCTGGGGATGATCTGCATCGGCACGTTGAAGCCGACGCCACCTGTGAGTGCCTTGCACGCCTGGAGGTTCGGACAGTACTGGGGCTGCCATGAATAAAGCACAAAATGATATTTTAGTATCAGATACTTGATACCAAACTCTGTTGAACAAGCGTGCCAAAAGCACACTTACGCCGCTCTTTGGACCGGTCGGGATGATGCTGATGTCATACCACACAAATCCGTTGCCGCCCGAGATCTCCGCCACTATCATCATGTCATATATCATATGCGGACGAACGCGTCAGTCAGTTAGCACGCCTATCCACGTGTGTGATTAATCAACCAATCCTCTACTGGAGTTTCACGGTACGCACAGGTGGCCTGGCCGCCGCGGCCCTTCTTGAAGACATTCGAGGGCGAGACGTCGCCGAGCGTGCGCGCGACCGACTTGCCCGGCGCCAGCATTTCCATGTTCTGGCCGCCCTCCACCACGTGGAAGAGCTCCACGGACTCGCTGCACTTGTTGGTGACCGTCACCTTGAAGCCCTGTACGGCGCTGCTGCTGAGCGCGAGCGCCATCGCCACCAGGGTCGTTCCGCGCCACATGCTGATCCGTTTGGTTCTGTTATTTATCTGTCGCTCGATGCTTCCGGTGTTCCGCTGCACTGGACGGCGTGACGGAGAATACCCAACTGACTGACTGCCGGCGGGTTCGCTTGCAAAGTGAGGCGCGCATCAGCAAAGCTTACTGGTTGTGTGGGTGGGGTGGACTGAGACTGGGTGCAATCCGCACGCGTGCTCTGAAAGCGTCTGGTCGTGCGAGTGTTTTTTTTTTCCTTCGGATGGTTGATGGCGAGCCAACTCAACTGCAAGTCCGAGGACCAGCAGACGGCGCCAATTCATCATCCATTTCGCGCATAGCAAAGGCGGGAGGAAGGAAGCCGCAAAAGAAAGAACCCGCAGATTGAATTTGCAGAAGCCAGCAATGACGCCGTCGAGTGTTTTCGTCCAATCAGAGCGCTGAAGACCACAAGAGTAGGACCTTTGAAGATGGTTGCGCTGACTCGAAATCGGAGGAATCCAATTTCAGCAGCAGATTGGCGAATGAACTTGCGGATTTCGAGGAGTCAGTTCGCAGAAGAGCATGGCTTTCCATACAAAGTCCCATATAAAACTGCAGCGATGGGTGCAAAATGCGAGTGTTGGTGTTGAGTAATGCTTGAACACCTTTGCGCAATGTACACTAATGCATCATGAGTGTGCTGGCGTGCTATGGTGGCTCACGTTTACATGACCCCCTGGCCTCTTCCTACATTTGCAGATCAAAGGTGTCGTATTGTGGGGTGTGAATATGAACGAAAGTGTTTTCTCATGATTAAATGTTACAAAAAGAAAAATCACAACTCTAAATGGTCAAAATCACGGCTTGTCCTCGTTGCATGCAATCTTGTTACAGACTCGAAGAGACTTTTCTTAAGAGCTACATGTGTTTACAATGCGAGCGCCAGAACAAAACAAGCCTCGGGAGATCGAGGGCTTGAAGGAGAGGGAGAGTGGACAATACACACCAAAGGGAGCCAGGTCAAGAGGCTTACAGCACGCTGACGTTGTTGTTGTTCGGTGTGATCATGATGCACGCGCCGCCGCCGGCAGTCGTGGTGGTCGGGCGAGGGGTCTTGCTCTCCATTTCGTCGAGCTGCTGCTTCTTCTTGCGCACGGCGAAGATCGCAGTGGCGGCCACCGCCGCGACCACTCCGAGAATGCCGACCACGACCAGACCCGCGCCGCCACCTCCCGAGGAGTTCGCCTGCTGGACGCTCACCTCGTTCACTGTCGTGTCCGTCTTGGTGCCAGCAGACACAGCGTCCGACGTGGTTGTGGGCGTGGTGCTGGTGGTGGAAGCGGAAGGAATGGAGTTCGGGTCCGACTCGGCGTCGCCAGCCACCTCGCTCTCGCTCGTCATGTTGAACGAGTGCAGGTTGCTCGTGGAAAAGCCGGTCTCGCCGTTGCTGTCGCCGTTGCCGCTGCTCGCGCTCGAAGCCGACGCGGACGCGGACGCGGACGAGTCCAACGCGCCACGCTCTTCGTTCGATTGTGGCGACGGGGATGGCGTTGGCTCTGGGGTTGGCGCTGGCGTTGGTGCCGGAGTTGGCGCTGGGGTAGGCGCTGGGGTTGGTGCTGGGGTTGGCGCAGGGGTCGGCGCTGGCGTGAGACCGCCCTTGCCGTTCGGGCAGAACGTCAGGTCGAAGTCCGTTCCTTGCGGGCACACGTGGGTCTTGGTGTCGTCCTTTGGGTACTGGTAGCCGTCTGCGCATCCATCGGCGAGACAAGTGAGCGCAACGCAACGAGCGCCATCCTGGGACTTTGGCGAGATCGACATGGCCTCGTTGAAGCCCACGCCACCCGTGAGCGCCTTGCATGCTTCCAGGCTGGAGCAATACTCCGGCTGCAATCACAGATTCACAGAGTCACAGAGTTAGGAAGCAATTTGGCGCAGTAGCTAACAGTAGACAGGCGAGAGGTACTTACGCCGCTCTTTGGGCCGGTCGGGATGATACTGATGTCGAACCACGCCTTGCCGCCATCGGCAGAGAATTCAGCCACTATGATAAAAACACACAACAGACACGCAAATATGAGCATCACGCACAGATCTCTCCATGCAAACGGTCCATGAAAGCACGTACAGGTGGCCTGCGCGCCGATGCCGGACTTGAAGACGACCGAGGCGCCCGTGACGGAGCGCGTCATGGTGCCGCCCGGCGAGAGCCTGTCGACCTTGACGCCGCCCGGGGAGACCTGCGCCACGTCCAAGTTCTTCTCGCAGCGGTTGAGCACGTTGACGTTGAATGCGTGCGCGCTCTGGTGCGCGGCGAGCGCCAGGAGCGCGGCGGCCGAGAAGATCGTGCGGCTGAGCATGACCATGACTACTGGCTGAGTTGGAGGGGAGTTGGATGGATGGATGGATGAATAAGTGCGGACAGTGGGCTGCTGTCACTTGGAGAGGATTAGTACTGTACGCTGCAGCGAATCGGATCCGCGGGAGATACGAGAATGCAGACGTGGGGGGCGATCTCTTCTTCCACGGAGCGAGGGAGAAACAGGAATGGCGAGGGCTGTTGGGCGGCGCTGGCTGGCGTGGCCGATACAAACGTCGATACGACGATCAGCCGCCGATGGCTGAACCGCATATCTGCGCATCGTGTGGACCCGTTCGTTCCGCAGCAGCGACTGTTGGCGGTCTCTACATACAAACATCAAGTTAACTTTGGAAGCAGAGAGCCAGAACGACTGCGGATCAACTGGGGAAAGTTCAGCCACGGAAGCTTCCAAACTCGCCAGCTGCAATTGGACGATAGCGATAGCTGGCGGATTGTGGGATGGGAGGGATGCGCTAACGACGGCAGAGAGGGTAGGATTGGCTTCAATCATACTGAAATCCATAGTAGATTAGAAAATCAGAAGCTCTATGAGATTTTATTCAGGGGGAGGAGAAATCTTGCGATTTCTGTTGCTTGGGGGGCGAATCGACAGCTTTTGAGGACACCTCATCGGCGCTCATTGAGCCATAGCACTCGCACACACCAATTCTTTTCGTAGACGTATTATTCCCAACAGCCCATTTTTAATCGCTGCTGGCTCCTGGTTATCTGCGAGAGATCGTGCGAGAGCCGCTCGTCAATAGACAACGAAGCCCCCAGGGCTCCAACGTTGTTGTGGCAATCGCAGCCAGCAACTCACATCGCTCGTTGTCTTTCGCTCTTTCTGACGAGCAGACGTCGCGTTTCCGACGCGCTGATTGGTACTTTGGCGAGCTGGTGCGCGCCAGAGACGGGCCATTCCACCCGCCGCCCCTCTCTATGGTCACCACGCCAGCAGCGAAATATGCAACTTCAAACTGAGCAAGACATTTTCTTGTAACTATTTTGAATCTTTGTACCTTTGTACTAAAATACTTTTTACATTTAGTGTCAATATTGAACCCTTTTAAATACCTATTATACCCTTTCTGTGATCGACTCTCAATTTGAAAGGATGTGTATGTCGGATAGGCGCACGCTCTGAACGTTACCCGTCGGTCGATCGAAGATCGCAGTGCCGCGTGCACCCACACACACTGAAGAGGTACACAGTCCACACAGACTGGCTGGCTGAACGAATGGGCTTGGAGCACCAGGCGCCAGCCAGTCCGTCCATTAATACGAAAGCGTTCGCGTCTGGTCCGTTGATTGCTCCGCATGGGCTTTCCACGAACATGGCGCTACGCTACCTTCGCTGCTTTCCGACCAGAGCAGAAGTTCCGACCACCGCGACTGGCTCACAGTGCGTGTCAATCATGAGTCGATCAGTAGACAAGTCTAATCCACAAATCCACAAAGGAAATGAGAGGAACGATGGAGGGGTGAGGCTGAAACCAACAAGGACCCGATACTTCGATGCCGCTTCATTTCATTTGGACGGTTGCTCTTTCCGTTCATGAAAAAAAGTAAACGTATCCGGTCGTCCATGATATTCAATAGTAGTTCTAGCACTCTTGAGCATTTATGTATGCTTCGCACTTTCCATAAGAAGAGTCTTCTCGGTTCAACGCGTGAGAAAATGTTGGTGGAGTCGTTCTGGACGATACGCACCCAGTGGCCTTTCCATAAGCAACTCGGCTTCTGGGAACTCTCTTTATTCGAGTGCTGGACAGGAAGTCAACTCCGCAAATAAACCAAGATGATCCATATTCGGAACCTCAGCGCACTACGCTACGCAAAAAAGGGCTTCAGACTCTCCGACCCCACCTTCGCAACACCCTGGCTGTGTAGCTGAGACGACCAGACCACTTATAGACCCGCTCCACAGAACATAAAGACATCTACATGACTTTGGGTATGTCGTTCTTGATTCGCAGCGTCAAACCGTTGCAGCTGGATATTGAGGTCGACACAAAGAGCAAGGTCAGAGAAGCCTAGTATCGAACCCATAGTTGGTCCAGAGAATCGTTTGACGCGCCTTCGATCCTGCAAACTCGAAGATCGACGAGAGTACATACAAATCCAGGGATTTTTCCCTTGTTGGATGCCTTTGCTTGGTTATTACGTCATTACCACCACTCGCCTCCCGCTTGTTCACATTACTGAGAAACACCAGTTTGCATCGCAGAGGCATGCGCGATTCGAGCGATTGATTCTGAAAGTTGCGCTCCAGCTGGTCGAGGTCCTCTCTGGTGCTGCACACACCTGTATTTTAGGGTTACATTCTAACAATCTTCCTATTTAGGACATCTCTAGGACACCATCCAAATTAACCAATATATTGAACTAGGGAAAATAAAAAGAATGCCCTTTTTCGGTAGTAAATAAACATTCTGCCCCTCTTTAAATATTACCAAGTAATTTACAAATCGACCTGTAAAATGACTGTAACTTTCACCCACAAGATTTCGATACGATACTGGGACATAGTCACAAAGTAAATTTGAC
>JAASFI010000905.1:0-14292 GCA_023333705.1 Globisporangium viniferum | reverse complement strand
CAGTGCCATCTACACATGTAATTCGTGTCGCCTCACTCAGGACCGAGACATCAACGCCAGTAAGAACATCTTCATGAAGAACGTCAGTCGCTTGCTAGGATAGATAGTTCAGCAGTAATCGGTGAGCCTGCACCGCGGAGACCTGCCAGCTACATGCTGGCGACATAGGCCCAAAAATACAGGCGCGGTATTATCGTGACTTCAAGCAAAAGAATCAAACGAAAATAGTTTCCTCGATAGTTGTGGTATTTGTAGCAAAACAAAGAGTCTGGGTAAACTTCTGAGTCTAAAATAATGTGAATCAGATTGACCATATGGAAAAATTTCAAAGAAAATTTTTCTGCTCGCTCGGATGTATCTTCAAACTTAGTATTTGAGATTAGATCTGAGTCACTACATATTGGTTAAAAAAAGACGCATCTTGTGTGAAGTGGTGTCAAAGACACGCGGAGCTCAAGGCTCAAGCCTGGCGGTAAAGACATGCTGCAAAGTTGCAAAGAAACACGCGCATTTCACCGCGTGATTAATGGCTATTGGTATTGCGCGCGCTCCATCCTCATCACAGCTGTCGTCATACTGTGTGTTGCTGCTGACACCAGGGCGTCCCAACAGGTGCTTCGGTGAACTACGTTATCATCATTGACATCTGACGCACATAAATTGCTGGAGCTATGGTGCTGACCTCTTAACAAGCATCGCATTTCCTTCACTTATCAGACAGACAGGTCATGAATCAGATCAGATGACCCTGGCGAGTCTCAACGTAATAACTATTAATTCGTCAATCCGAAGGGCATCAAGCGAAAAGATAGGAATGCACCTAAGAGAGCAAGCCGCTCATAAGATGAAGCGAAGGGCAAATGAGGAGGGGGATAGGCGGCTTGCTCACGTTAAATGCAAAGCTACATTAGCGTCGGTACTCGGCGGTATCTTCTAAACTACTTTCCCCCACTCGAGTTATCTTCGAAACTACATGGCACCTGGCGTCTAGGAACCTTGCTGCCTTTTGGCTTTTTGTACGCACTTCACCAGTTGATCATTCACGAGTCAATCAAGCAATGCGGTCCATTAGTTAATGGGTAGCAAACGGCAACAGGCTCACTCGCTCGCTCTCCAGAAAACCTGAACACTCGATAGAGAAAAAAACGAACAATACGGCAACATCAAAGCAATCAAGCAGATCATTTGGAACAGCGCCACTATGGTTTCATCGTGACGCGTGTAATAGAAACTGCAGGTGAACCTCTCTGCACAATGCCAAGATGGCCATGGGCATCAGAATGATCATGGGAGGGAGAGGCATGCGAACGACGTGCCTGCTGCACCGTCTTTCGGATCCCTCACGCATCTTCATAGAGATGACTCTCGATCCTCAACTCGACTCTCACGCTTTTACCACCACAAGACGGCTCCAGTCCAATACTGTTCAGACAAGTGATCAATCGCACAGGCACGCACGCACGCCAGGCTGCACCTGTACCAACAAAAAGCCAAGCTGATCGTGGATTGTCAACATGGTCTGCAATTTACAACGAACAACATGACTGAGCAAGCAAGCGCGAAAGAACCGGCACGCGCCTTCCGCCCAGATTTTGGATCTGTTTCTCGTCGGTTCGGGCAAGTGTGAGCAAGCAGCAATACGGCGCTTGCTGCGTTGTGCGTTTCTGGGCACGGTGGGTCCCATGGATCTTTGTTGTGCGTGCACTCCACTTGCTTGTTTCTTGTATGTTTGATTGGTGTGTTAATTTTGAGCGAGAGTGGCGACTTGGTTTGTTAAAAAGTAAAAAACGCAAGTGGATAGGTCCGATGATGATTGCCAGAGACCGTTTCACACACTCCTGTGTGTGTGGCTGCTCTGCTTCTTCAACTTAGACGTTCGCGGTCGTTATTATGTCAAGAAGCTAAAAGTTGTTCATCAGTTTATGCAGGTTATCGAGCTGATAGGATATAAGAACATAGAGATTTTGATGACATGCATGTCCAAAAGAGTTCGACAAGGTCATTGATTGGTCCGTGGGCATATCATTGCACACCTTCTCGTTCATTTATCCTCAAATAAAATGATCACTTCGGACAGGCTATTCAACTAGAGAGACGAGTTGTGGGAACGTCATCTGGGCCGTGAATCTGGTCATGCGCTGTTCAGTATACGGGAAGGGGCTCTGAACCCAGTCGGCCGCGATAGGCGAAAAGTGCAACGCGACGTGCGCAAGTTTTCCGATGGGTCGATCGAGTGAACGCAATCACCGAAGAGTCCACACAAGACTGCATAGCTTACAACCTAATAAAGTGTCCATTTTCGGCCAGAAAAATAAAGACAAGAGGCAGTTCTGGGTGCTTGGAGCGTTTTATTTGTTTTGGCTTCACAAGGCAAATGCAGCAATCACGCAGCTGCATCTTTTTTGCATGTGTTGCTTTGATCCACCGTTATACTGAGATGAAGAGAGAGAGAGAGCATCGCGTGGTGTGTGTGTGTGAACTGAAGTGTCTCAGGACTGAGCGACGGTGTGAAAGTGTGTGCGCTAGCAAAGTGAATCTGTTTTCAAATATGGCGTTTGGAGAGCAATGCTTGTTGTTGTCTTGAGCTACACTATAACCACCCGAGCTCTAAGAATAAAAAAATTGGTGGGTTTTTTGTCTATTATTCGATAGGTTTCTTTCTCTTTTCGCACATCCGTCGCTTTATCAAAGCGGGTAGGTGCGATCTTTGGATTTGAGCTTCGCATATCGCATCAGTATAAAATGATGTTCCTGTTGACAGCGATGTTGCAGTCATACATAGATGCACCTATGCTCACACTTGAGGAGAGCTGGTGGTGAGCACAGTATGGAGAAGTGACGCTTATTTACTGTGAAGACAATGGAGGGATCATTTAGGAAAATGACGATTGCTTTTGCAAATTGTTGGCGTTTTAATTCTCTTTGGAGTGAGAAGTGGTAAAGGATCTGTCCTTCTCTGCTCATCATTTCACCCAGTAATAAATTGCTGAGAGAGGAGGGCGAAACACAAAACACGGGAAACAAGAAACCGCCTTGGCCCTACCCCTTCCCACTGCACTTCTTTCAGTAGTTTGTGAAACTTGATTAGCCAGCTCGAAAATGCAGCTGAAACATCGTGGCAGCTCATACTCAATGCAAGTCTAGGATTTTCATTCACTGAACACTTTTCTCAGTTTCGAATCAGGCATTTCCTGATTGCAGGCTTGTACTGTAAGGCTGGCTCACTTTTTCTTTCACGTTCTTTGAATGTGCGCAAAAGCTGAAAATAAACTCGAAAATAAACTCACACCGCGCAATCTCTTGACGCGGCGCTATCATGAAGAAACACATTACAATGTTGGAGTGAGGGTTGTTCAGCGACGTGATCGCTCATTTTTCGGTTCGTTCGTATGGTGTCATTCTTCTTTAATTGTTAAAAAAAAACAGAGAAAGAAAACCAGCTGGTTCACTGGTTCTTACAGTTTGCTACATATTGACAGCAGTAGCCAGCCAGGTCTGTCTCCAGTGCAAGCTGGTTCTATTCTCGCCACAATGCAACAAAACATGCGCAATATCTGGCGCCGGCAGGGCATTTGCACATGGTGAGATTATAACCAGCTCGGTTTGCGACGCATCCTGTCTGCTGCAAATGTAGTTTGCTGATGGGATGGCTGGCTGGAAGAGGAGAAGACGATTGTTAAACGGTCGACAAAGGTCGCTCGCTGCTGGTGTCCTCTTTTAATGGAAAAAATCGGAGCTCAACGAAGAAGCTCGAAGAAGTATTTATGGAGCATTGGTGGAGCCATGTGCAATTGGCAACGGGTTCTCATGTTGTTTCATGATGCGTTCTGCCTTGTTCGGATCTTTGCATGCGAAGTTGCCTGCGAAACGCATGCGTGCGAATATTTATTCTTTTTATGGCGACGTCCTAACCACCGAAGAAGCACAAAACGCAAACATATTCGTGTAACATGCATAAAGGACTTCAAGGTCCAAAGCCCAAAGATTTGAATCTATTGGGCTAACAATTTTTGCGAATTTTGGACAAAACATAACTGCAAAATGGGACTGGGGAGCGCATGACCTGATTTTCTTCTTCTCTCTTTAACTGAACCGAGCAACCGTGAAAGGACGTTACAGTCTGCTGTCATAGTCTGCCCCCAAAGTGCCGTCGCTTACAAATTCCATATAAAAGGACAGAAGATGAGGTGTCGCATTAGGCAGAAATCCATCGTGCGTTTCACTGGAAGTTACTGTAAAGTTGTTGTTCTTCCATTGTTTTTACCCCTAATCTCTTACTTGCTCCGAAGACCGAAATGTATTTCACTTGCTCTCATTGTTCTGCCTCTCGTGCAGCTCCTCTCTGCCCAGATATAAAATTACACAGGTTTCTGTGTCCACCTGAACAACTATTGAGATCTGACAGTTGGCGGACTCAATTCTCGTATCCAACATCTAGGGGTATTATCTCTCCAGGTCCGTCGTCACTGTTGTAATGAAGACGCACCGTGCGAAATGTGAAAAACCATTCTGCAGAGGGACGGGTTCGTGGCTAGGGTTTACCTCCTTCGCACACTCCACACAATCGCAGGCGCAGTGGGTCGGGATCGTAGCGTGTGTTGAGTGTTGTGGTGTGTTTTTGACTTGTTTTTGGGCTTTGCGCTTGGACTCTCTCCTTTGCATTTGCGCCTCTGCTTGTTCATTCCTGAACGTGCGCTCCAGCCCACACACGCAGCAAACAACAAACCAAACAAGCAAGCGCAAGCAGGACCGCACGTTCGCCCGCCCTTCGTCCACAAACGCACGCAAACAAGCAAACAAACAACACACGGTACCTTTGGTCCCTCTTTGTGCAAGTTGTGGTGCGTGGCCAGTGAGTTGTTTGTGTGTTGACCGCAAGCAAACAACACACAAAACAAGTACAAGTTCAAGCGAGCACAACAAGTCAAAGCACATGTTGCACATGATGAAGCGCCGAAAAGTCGACGCAACGCCAGTGAATTCAACCGCCGCCGCGCCGCAGTCGTACGAGCGCAGCATGCACCACCACCAGCATCTCTACAGCAACAGCCCTCCCATGAGCTCGTACGCGCAGCTCCAGCAGCAGCTCCACCTCCAGCAGCAGCAGCAGCAGCAGCGGCTCGCGGCGTCGTCGAGATACGCCAGCGAGCGCCGCAACAGCCCGTACCCAGTGACAGACGAGCGAGCGATGCACATGCGCGCGCAACAACAACAGCAGCAGCGTGCGTCCCAGGGTCACTTGCGTACGACCAACGGCGTCGCGCTGCAGCGCACGAACGGTGGCGCTAGCACCGCACCGTACCTAGCAGCAGCAACAGTCGGATCGCGCGTCCAGCAGGATCGCTACCCAAGCGCAACAGGCACCACCAACAACAACAACAACAAGCGCCAGTACGAACAGTACCAGCAACAGCAACGGTCTCAGAATCAGACTCCGTATCAGAATCAGCAGCTGCGTTCGTATCCGCACCCGTCCGCCATGATGCCACGAACGACAGGCGGCGCATCGACGTCGTCACCGAACTCGTCGCCATTCTCGATCGCGTCGTCGATCTCGACGTCCTGCTCCCCGGTCGTGACGATGGCAACTTCAGGGTCGTCGACGACGACGACGACGACCTCGAGAGCCATGGGAACTGAGAGCCCGCTGTCGCTTCCAGGGATCTCGAGCATGCTGCGGATGCCCAACAGTAACCTCACAGCTGGGGACACCACAGCAGATGGCTCGCTGTCCGTGCACTCACCCATGCTGATGCAGCAGACTGCCGGTAGCTCAAGCAACATGTTCAGTTTGCCGTACAAGTGGACGCCCGAGATGGCGTCGATCAGCCCCGTGAAGGTGAACGACGGAGTAGCGCCGCCTGCTCTGTCGCTGTCCTCCTCGTCTCAGCAAGACACGTCTAGCAGCAGGACTACTGCTTCTGGGTACTACAACTGCTCTCGTCCAGCAAGTAAACCAATTACTGCTGTGGCTGTGATCCCTGAACCGGCTGCAGCAGTTGACCGCTCGCGATCGACTCGCCATCGTCAGTCCTTTGACTCGAACGACGGCAAGAGCCTCTCGGCGACGAGCAGCAGCAGCAACACGCCTCGGTCTCAGATCTGCAGTAATGGTGGCGAACAGGTCCAGAACCGAAATGGGCTCACGTCATCTTCAACGACTGGCTCGGGCTCAGGGACCACAATCGCGGATTCAACCAGCACGCCTGAGGAGCGGATCGCGAACCCGAACAAGAACTCGCGGTACCTGCGCGAGATGGACCGCCGCGAGATCCTTGCTCGCATCGAGCAGGGCGAGAAGCAGGCCACGCTCGCTAAGGAGTACCAGGTGAGTCGCGCCGCGATCTGCAACCTGAACAAGCACCGCGAGGACGTGATGCAGCGCAAGGACGAGAACCCGCTCGCCAAGCACCCGAAGAAGCCGCGACCAAAGTTGCTCAAGGTCAAGGTCCGTAGCTCCTCGAAAGCGGCTAATAGAAAGCTGCCGTCGCCACGCCTCAACGGGACTGGTGGCTCTGGAAAGGGCAGCAACACCCACGAAGTCAAGTCCCGCGCTGCAGCGCTGCTGCTCACAAACCTGCGCAACAAGAACACGACGATGAGTGAGTTCCGACGTTCCAGTGAGCGACTCGTGCGACTGGTGCTGGAGGAAGCGCTTGCGCTTGTGCCGATCAAGGCAGTGGAGGTGTTTCTCAGCGACTCTGTGCGGGCGGACGGTGTGGGCTGGGAGCACCCACCGTGCGCGATTTCCATGGAGAATGCATCACAACAGCACTCAATGGAAGCTGGGAGTCCGCTGCTGGAACTCTTCCGTGCGATTGAACCAGATCAGCCGACCGCGCGCGCGAATATCATCGAAGAGCTGGGTGATCACCACAGTGAAGACGAAAACATGACCCAGTTCAAGACTCAGCAAGTGAACCTCGAAGACACGCACCTGTTACCTGCGAGCCTCAAGTACCACAACGTGTTTGTCTTCGACGTCTCGGCCACGTCTCCAGATGCCATCTGCGCGGTGGTGCAGAAACTGCAGGAGCGCGGCGCTGTCGAAGCCATGATCTGCCTTGTGGTGCTCTTCATCGACTCGGAGGTCATTGCGAGTGTCCACAAGAAGTACCCGAGTGTGAAGATCGTCGCTGCGCAGATCGACCCGAGCGGGAAGACGCCAGCACCATCTGCTGCTCGTGCACCAGGTGCCGACAGTGCTATCTGTGGCGTTAATGCTACTGCGAACGGCGAGAAGCTGTCAGCAACTGTTGCCCCTCGACCGCCGTGCTGCTTGGAGTTCGTGCTCAGCCGCTTCCGTCAACTCTACGACGGTTCATTTACCACCACCACCAAGGGGCTCGGCTCCCATTTAATTAAGTAGTCAAGGATATCAGGATATTTAGCAGCAGCAGCAGTGTAGTAGTGGCGAAATGCCTACTGTATGCATTTGGAAGAAATGCAAACGACTTGTAAATACAAAAGCATTGAAACACTAACGTCCACAGCTTTTTAATATAATCAACACTGTCCGGTTGACTTGTCATCCTCATATCAATGCACCCATTTCGATGTTCGGCTTGTATCGGCTTTCCTTCTCTTCCTCACTTACCATCTGCCTGATGGGCTCACCCAACAAAGATACTAAGTACATCACAAAGATCTGGTGGGAACTATGAGAGGCTGTCTCTGTCTCTATCCGCAGGGAGTTAGCTGTGCTGATCCCCCTCGACATAGAACACGCAGACGTTGAGACTGAAGCACGCAGAGGTTGTCGGGTCTTTTTCTTCATTCTATCAGTCGAAAAGCGAATCCGTTGCTCCTTCTTCTTCTTCGCATGCAACTGGGTCGTCCTTCGTTCGTTCGTTCTTCGCTCTCCAGTCTCTGTTGATCTACAAAAAAAAATATACAAAAAACTCTCTATGTGGTTGGGTGTCTCATCGGAGAATGGCTGGTGCTGGGTGAGCTACTGTCCCCCGCGCAGCTTGCGCCACTGGCTCTGGATGCGCGACGCGAGACTCTCCACTTCCCCATCATCGATGCGCTCCTGGTCCGCGATCTGCTGCTTCGCAAACTCTTCAATGTCGGACACGTCGTCGAGCACCACGCGCGGCTGGCGCTGCTGCTGCTGTGGCTTCTTGCGGTCGCCCCCTTGGTGCTGGAGAACTGGACGGCGGTAGTGGCCTCGGCTGCTGCTGTCGCTGATCCCACTACTTGAAGTGGACGAGGACGACGACTGACTCGTGTAGCGCTGTGACGCCGAGTTGGTGTTATCACGCCACCCTCCGCTTCTCTCTCCGCCACTGTGACTTCCATTGCGTCGGTGGCTCTTCTTCTGCTCGCGGTTGTACGTCGTGTTCAGCAGTCCCTGCTCCACGAGCTCTAGCACTCGCGCCTTGCGTTCGAGCGCCAGCTCCTTCTCCACAAAGGTCGTCTCGAAGCGGAACGACAGCCACAGGTACAGATCGATGATCTGCGCCTTGATCTCGACGTCGCGCAGCGACTCGGCGGTCTGCGGCGCGTACTTTGGCAGGTAGATGTCCAGCTTGACGCTCTGGTCCAGCGCGTGCGCCTTGGCGTAGTCAATGTACACGCGACGCGCCAGCGGGTTGCGCAAGTTCGCAGGCGCCATGCAGAACGTGAAGCGGTCCTTGAGCTTCATGTCGATGTCGCGCAGCAGCGACGCGGCGTCCTTCATGTCTGCGTGGTTGCATAGAAAGTAGTCGCCGTCCAGACGCGAGAGCAGCACGTACTTGTCGATCAAGTCGCCCAAGTCCGTGATCCCCGGCAGCTGCTTGGCAAACTCCTCCATCTGGTCGGACGACGGGAACAAACCCGCCGACTTCAGCGGCGTCGGCGCTTCTTCGTACGACTCCTTCAGGTACTTCAAGTCCTCTTCCTGGAGACACGTGGCAACACCCGAGGCGAACGCACTCCCGTATCGTCCCGCGCGTCCAGCGATTTGCTTGGCGAGCGACGGCGTAATGTCGCTCATGCCGCCGCCGCTGCCAGAGTACTTCTTGACCGATGAGAACACGACACGCGCGATGTTCAGGTTCAGCCCCATGCCCACGGCGTCCGACGCGACCAGGATGTTGTACTCGTTGTCGCGCGCATTGAACAGCCGCGCCTGCTGTGAGCGCGTCTCCGGAGGCAGTTGGCCGTAGATGATGCAGCACTTCTCGCCCGTTTTCACCTCGATCTCGCGCTTGATCTGGAAAATTTCGCGACGCGAGAACGCGACGACACAGTCACCGGGACGCACGTGGCGGTACGAGGACAGGTGAGTCTCGGCGATCTCCAAAGGCGAGCGACGCTCGTACGAGTGTAGCTCGAACTCGTCGCCCGTGGTCTCGCAGAACTTCTTGACCAAGTGCACGGCTTCGCTCGAGCCGCAGACGTGGATTTCATTCGCCTGGAGCCCGAAGAGCGCGCGCGTCCAGGCCCAGCCGCGCTGCGGGTCGCCGATCAGCTGGATCTCATCAATTACCGCAACGTCCCAGCGGCGGTTGATGTTCGCCATCTCGACCGTGCACGACACATGGGTCGAGTGCGGCACGAGCTTCTTCTCCTGGCCCGTGACCAAGGAAGTGTACAGCCCGTCCATGTTCATGCGCTCGTAGATCTCGAGCGCGAGCAGACGCAGTGGACCGCAGTAGAGCCCGCCGTCGCCCCCGGCCTGCTTCAAACACTCGAGCGCTTGGTGGGTCTTGCCCGAGTTCGTCGGCCCTTCGTGGTAGATGATCTTGCGCTTCATCGCAGTCGCCAGCGGGTAGAGCTCGTGCGGGAGACGCAGGTCCGTGAGCTGCTGCAGCGTGAACATCGAGTCGTTGTCCAGGATCGGGATGTAGCTCGCGTCCTTGGCAAAGTCCAGAAAATACGGGTAGAAGATGAACGAGTTGGACTTCTTCTTGTTCGTGTCCAGGTCCTAGTGTTCATAGTATAGACAACACACACACATATATCGTTATGATTATAAGCAGTTAGACTCACCATACATTGCTATAGCCCACGTAATGAAATCACATACACACCTTGGCAAAGTGCAGCAGCTCGACCTGGTCCGTGAAGAACTTCTCCGGATTTTTCAGGAACGCCTTGCGGAACGCTGTGGCGGCGATCGACCACTCGGCGGCGTTCAGTCCCGCCTCCACCGCCAGTTCCTTCGCCTCGTAGTTGCGCGGGAACGACTTCATGCGCTTGTGCACGACCTTGGCGATGTCCGACGGCCACGTCACCACAGTCGCGCCTGCCAAAATAAAAGCAATATAGGTGGAAGAGAGGAACACACATAGTTCATACACCGCTTGCTGGTTAAGTACACACCCGCACACATAGCGCTAGTTACCTTGCGCAGCATTGTTGCTGCCGTCCTTCTTGCTCTGGTCGCGTTGTGCAGCTGGTGCTGCTGGTGCAGTGGAGAAATGGCGCTGGCCCAGCAGCCAGCTCGCGTGGTGTGCGTGACGAAGCTGCTGCTTTAGCTGGTGGTGGTGGTGGTGGTAGTGACACGGCTCTGTGATGGCAGCAGAGAGGAGACGCCACGAAGAGAGCGGCACTGCTGCTTTAGCTGGTGGGCGAGCGAACGCGTTCAGCGCAGAGGCGCGCCGCGAGACGTGCTGCTGCAGTGCGCGTCGCATTGCTCCTGAAGTTTGGTGATTTGGATGGAATTCAATTCTGATGGACTGCTGGTTGTGCGGAACGCTTTTTCAGGGACAGGAAAAAAACGTCTTTTTTACCTACAAGTACAGAAAAACATGTTTTTGTTTTGAGCCAACTGCTGAATAACATGTTTTATGCACAATGAATCAGTTCAACAGGTCAATCAAGGCAACAACATATTTTATTTCTGTTACTTTTTGTGCGAGATCCGGCGCTGCCCAAATCTGGGTCGCGTTACTTCACGAGCCTGTCAAGAGCCGCAGTTTCCGCCTGCATCAGCAACAGCAACGCAATAGCAGAAGAGAACGCCCACGAAGAAGAAGAAGCAAGCGAGAGGCAAGATGCAGTGGGCGGTGGGTGCGCACGGCCACGAAGGCAAAGTGCGCGCCGACAGACGCACGGTCGAATACTTTGGCAGGGGCAACCACACGCGCGACGCCGCCTGCTTCCGCACGACGCGGCCCGTGTCCGCGTTCTCTCCGAAGAAGCATGCGGATATCAAAAGCAACAAGCTCAAGAAGGAGCACATGATGCTGCAGATCGTCAAGAGCATACACAGCGCTGACGGTGCTGCTGGTGATGGGGATACTGGTGACGCGTTTGCTGGGCGAGACACGCGTAGCGACGATGACGGTGACGCTGCGGTGATGTCGCTGTCCAAGCTGCGCATGTTTTACTACGAGACGCTGGTGGTGTCGACGGGCGACAACGATGAGAACGGACTGGGGCTCGACGACGAGAAAGATGCGCGTGCAGAGCTCGACCTGCTGATGGCGCGCGCGAATGCTGCCGCTGCGGCGATCAGCAGCCACCATCCTCCTTCTACTACTTCTTCTAGGGGTACGACGGCCACGACGACAACGACATCTCACCCGTACTTGAGTGGCGGCAGCAGCAGACACGAGACGACGCGACTGCCGTGGCGAGAGCGCGCGCGAAGGATCGTGCATGCGAATCTACGAGCTGCCGACTCGCTGATACAGGACTCTTCTTCGAGTGATGATGACGGTGAGGCGGACGATGAGGACGGTGCAGAGCGAATGGAACTCGACTCGACAGCGACGACAACAGATAACAATGGGAATGGATCTACAACGGGTAATGGCGAGTCAGATCGTGGGTTTGGCATCCGCCAGTTTTTGTCCGGCTCCAGTGCGACGACGAGTGCTGCTACTAGCAGTAATGGCGCAAACCACCACTCTCGATTGCTCTCGCTCACTAGCGCGAACAACGGCCAAGGTGGCAGCAACAGCAGCTCACAGAGCCGAAGTCGGAGCAGCAGCAACAGCAGCAGTAATAACAACAGCAGCGTCAGCAACATCGGCAGCACTGCGAACGGCGTTCACTTCGCGTTCACACTGAGCTCGAGAACGCTGCAGCAGATCCGGTCGCGCCATGACCGACGCCGCATGCGTCGACACCAAGAGAAGAAGCGGTTCAATCACCGCATCGGCGTTGGCTTCGTGTTGACATCAAAGTGCAACAGCGACACGAGAGGAGGGGACAAGAATGGGCACGACGGGTTACCACAAGTCAGCAACGCCAGCAGCATCAGCAACAACAGTATTAGCAGCAACAGCACTAACACGAGTCCTCTACAGAAACTTGCCAGTTACCAACAACGTACGACCGTGAGCCACGAGGATCTGGGGAAAGACGCGTTCTCGCTCGCGTATCACGGCAAAACCGGACGCATCATGTCGAACGGTCAAGTGTTCTTGCAGTGCGAGAAATTCGGCGCTGGCGACGTCGTCGGCTGCGGTATTCTTTTGGATACAAAGACGTTCTTTTTCACGCTGAATGGGCGACTTCTGGGGATGCTCGCAGCGACAGATGTGCACCACTTTGACGATTTTGTCGACGACAGTGCAGCAAATCGTGATGGAGTTGTTGGGGAAGGCGTGGATGACGAAGATGCAGAGTCGGACGTGAGTTTTGTGACCGACGACGATGACGATGACGATGAGAGCGACAGAGAAAGCGGCGATCATGCCGCTAACCGCCAAGAAGACGCCACACTGTTTGAAGACGTGCTGTATCCCGCGATCAGTCTCCATGATGCCGGGGAGTGTGCGAGTGCGAACTTTGATGAGTTTCGGTTCGATCTTGCTGGCTTTGAGCGTCAAATCCAGAAAGAACGACAACAAGCGCTCCTGTTGCACGAAATTGCAGACGAGCGAGAAGAACTGGCGAACGATCGAGTGATCAACAAGTTGATTCAGGACTATTTCCTGCACAACGGATACAAAGACGCGTACACCATTTTCCAGAAGAGCACCAGCTTTCCGTCCAGCTACGATAGTCTCATGAGCGAAGATGATGTCGGCGTCGATATTGAAGAAGAAGAGGAGAAAACAGAATCGATGGACACTGGGTTCACTTCCTCGTCAAGATCCCTAGGCTCTGCACAAGCCAAGCTCCTGGAGTTGCGACATGCTGTTCGCCGGCATATCTACGCATTCGAGACGGACGAAGCGTTGGCGAAAGTGCGTGCAACGCTTGGGGACGCGTTCTTCCTGTCAACGACTGCGCAGCGGAGAAGCGGGAAGGTGCTGTTTTACTGCCGCGTGCTCTGCGTGCTGGATGTTTTGCTAAAACAGAGAGCTCAACCGGCGAGTTTGGTGAAAACAAAGGGTGCAAATGGCGGTGGTATTCGCAAAGACGATGATCGAAGCGGTGGCTCTGGCTGGAATGTCGAAGAAGCTATTCTGTGTGCACAGGAACACTTTTCAAGCTACCTCACATTGTCAGCGGCATGTGCACGAGCAACAGTCGAAGACATCAGTAGCAACAACAACAAAATGGGTGACGGCAAGAAGGACTCAAATCTGTTTATCAAGTCCGTGGTGGACGATGAGCTGGAGTTGGTGATGAGTCTGCTGCTTTACGAGCGCCAAGACGACGTACCAGCTGAGAGCGCTGCGCGAAAGTTCCTGTCGCCGAAGTTTCGTGAGCACGTTGCCGAGGAGCTGAATGTGTTTATACTCGTCAACTCATCACCAAAATCCAAGAAGTCAAGTGCTCGTCAAGGACGACGACCCCCATCGTTCCCCCCATCACCAGATGCTTCAGCTTCCGCGTTGCAGAATTTCCTGGTTGAACTCAACTTTCTTCAGTCGCAGTGTCTGCGCAATGGCTGTCGCGTGTTCCCAGGGAACCACACTGTATCGAGTAGCGGCGGCAAGCGAAATGGTCGGAACAGTTACCGTCGTCGACATCGACGCGCCTCTGCGTCTTCGTCCGAGAATGGCGGCGGCAATGGCGGTGACGAGGAGATGCGGTCGTCCTCCTCGGGGTCCGACATGTCTTCTTCGTCTTCCCGAAGCGAGAACGACGGCGATGACGACGATGATGATGACGACGAAGAGGAATAAAGAGTGAGAGTGTGGGGGATTACGCGAGAGTACGAGAGTAGAAGCGAAAGAAGAATACAAACGGACTTCGATAATTTCTGGGAAGAAGATTGGTTCAAGTTCAAGATTATTTGTTGGACCAGCTGCAAGTGACGCGAAACAGGTAAGAAGGACTCAACTCTTGAATGCATGTACTCACACTGTGGAAAGCAAGCGATAAAATGGCAGCACGGATCTAATACGAACGACTAATAAGCTTATCAAATACAAACTAGCAACTGGCACCTGCAATAGT
>JAASFI010000904.1:0-14306 GCA_023333705.1 Globisporangium viniferum | reverse complement strand
GAGGTGGACTTCATGATGGACATCGACGAGAAACCGCAGGAAGACCATGAAGACCGTGAAGTAGCAGTAGCATCGAAAGCCGCGGTTGGGCCATTGAAGCAAGTGTCCACGATTGCCGTATAGGTAGGGAGACAAACACAAGAGACTTGGTCAGGTTTGATATTAACGTATCAGAATCAGTAGTATGACCATTTTCAAAATCGGGTGCGACGAGATTAGCACTTGACTTGGGTTCATTCGAGCATCTTCATAACTTCGTCAGCGATGGCGAGCGACGACGTGAGACCTGGCGACTCAAAGCCGCACAGATGCACAAGTCCCGGAATCCCGTGCTTCGACTTGTCCTGTACAAATAATAGTAGCACATGACAGGTTAACTAATATTGAGACCGAATGCAATGGACAGTGGCAAACGAACCACACACTTAACGATAATACGCACCACAAAGTAGAAATCCTCATACATCGTTCCCTTCAGGTTGATCTTTGGTCGAATGCCGCAGTAGTCGGGGATGAGCTCGTCTTCCGAGATCTGGGGCCAGTACGAACGGATCCGCTCGGCGAACACCCTGGCTTTCGATGCGTCAGGCTTTGAAATATATATTGAAAAAGGGCAACAGTGAGGCTTTGCTTAGTATAATACCAATATCATGGACGTACAAACCACCACAACGCACCACGTAGTCGATTTCTTTGACCCACTCGACGTCCGGACCGAAGCGGACGTTGCCTTCCATGTCAACCGTCGAGTGTACGCCAAGCCCACCGACCTCTGGGATCGGGTACACGAGTCCTCTGTACGCATCACAACACAATATAATGGTAATGTGTTAGTCCATGCTGCATTACCCCAAGCCTTGAGCATATAAGCAATCTGTTCCTCACCTGAACGGTCTCAAGCTTTCGCGCAGCTTGAAATACGTCCCTTTCGCAAACAACTGGGGGACACTCGGCACCATATCTTCACTCAGAAGTTGCTGTGAAAAACTCGCCCTTTCACTGCTCACGATCTTGTCGAGAAGCAGCGGTGCAAAGATGCCCGTCGCATTCACAAAGAAGTCGCACTCGACCTCGTGCTGCTCGCCGTCCTGGGTCGCGTTGATCACAAACGTCTTGCTTTTCTCATTGTAGATACCCCCATCGACTGTGGCTGCGAGCGCCACCACGGCCCCGTGCGCTTCCGCATCGCCCTGGACCGCGAGCATGAGTGAGTGCGAGTCCACGATCCCAGTTGAAGGGGAATAGAGTGCCTAGGTATTCGTTCATGCACCTCAGGTTAGTCACCTAGGTCCCACTGGCTCACAAGAACTCAACACGAACCCAAGCCATGAGGTTACCTCGTGACACTGAACATGAGGTTCAATCTCCTTGGCCTGGCTCTGCGAGAGCCACGTGAGGTCGGTCACATCATTGCCTGTAGCTCTCTGCGCAATGGCTCTTAGCTGTTGGGTCTGAGTATCAGAGGCCGCGACAATGAGCTTGCCGCACTTGCGGAACGGCACGTTGTACTCGTCGCAGAACGCGTAGAGCATCACTCGTCCCTGAACGCACAGCCGTGCCTTCCAGCTGTCCTTGACATAGTAAATCCCCGCTGGAGTAGTAAGTAGCAAGAAGTATCAAAAGGAGAGTACCCCACACGACTGATTGAGTATCAAAGCAAGTTGTCAATTAAGTATCAGATGAAAGAACGCAGAGCTCAACGTACCGTGCACCACTTCGCTGTTGCGCGCGCTCGTCTCCATGCCCACGCGCGCGTTCTTCTCCAGCAGCAGCACCTGCATCCCCGCGCGTGCCGCTGCACGAGCGACGCTGAGCCCCACGACGCCTCCACCGGCCACCACGAGCGTCTTTGCCGACGTCATTCTTGATTGCGATGTGGTAAGTCTGATTTGATTGATATGTGGGGTGGTCGCTTTTGGTATCAGCCCAATAAAAATCCTTTATTAATGGGTATGAATTAAATATAGGTTTTATTTAAATTTATACTTATATTTATACTAATAAATTTCTAATATTTACTACAGAAATTATAAAGGTATTTAATGTGTATTTTGTACGGTACATCGTCGAAGAGAGCTCTTCCGACTTCTGTTGATTGGCAACACCAATGTCATTTTGACACCAGCGGCAAAGAAGCAACGGCGCAATGGCAATGGTGAGGATGATGATGCAGCTCCGCAGCCCGCGGCTCAATGCGCTGCTGCTGCGCTCCACCAGTCGCCACATCCACAGCAGTGGCGCTGCGCTCGCGTCCTCCACTGGTCAATCTCCAGAGCAGCAGCCGCCGTCGCAGATCTACAGCGCGCTCGTGGCGCAGGGCCAGTTGACGCACGACCGCGCGCAGGCGCTCGTGCTGAGCAATCACCTGGACAAGCTGCACCGCCAGCTTGATGGGTACTCGCTACCAGTGTTGGAGTTTGAAGACGCCCATGCCAAGGGCCCTGCAGAGACTGGTGGTGCTGACAAAGAGCAAGCGAGTACCAGTCAGGCTGAGGAGCAACTAGAACCGCCCAAGCGCGTGCTGGTGCCGAGAGGATTGTACCTGCACGGCAGCGTGGGTACGGGCAAGTCGATGCTCATGGACCTCTTCTTCGCGAACGTGACGACCCACCAGAAGCGCCGCGTGCACTTCAACAAGTTCATGCTCGAGGTGCACGAGCGCATTCAACAGCACAAGAAGCAGCAGCTGGCGGCGTTCGGTCGGCAGCGCAACATCGACCTGGACCCGAGCAAGGACGTGATCACGCTCGTGGCTGAGCAGATCGCGGGCGAGTCGCACGTGCTTTGCTTCGACGAGTTCCAGGTGACCGACATCGCGGATGCGCTCATCATGCGCAAGCTCTTTGGCGTGTTCTTCAGCCGCGGCGTCGTCATGGTCGCCACCTCCAACACGCCGCCCCAGGTTCGTACTTGGTTTGCAACCTTCACATATATACCGTGACATGCTAGAGAGCGTCTAAAGCTAAGCGGAGCCTTGTGTGGCCTGTACTAGAGTCTGTATCGGGACGGCACGAACCGCGAGTACTTTCTGCCGTTCCTGGACCAGCTGGCGCGCCACGCCAAGGTGGTGGCGATCAAGTCCGAGACCGACTATCGTATGCTGAGCGAGTCGCTGGGCGAGAGCATGTTCCTGTTCCCGCTCACTGACGAAACGAATACCAAGCTGGATGCGATCTACAGCGAGCTACTCGGTGAAGCCAAAGGCAATGATGAAGAGCTGAGCGTGCCGGTGATGATGGGGCGAACGCTCCAAGTGCGCGGGTCCCGCAACGGCGTCTGCCGAGCGACGTTCGACCTGCTCTGCAACACGGAGAAAGGCGCGGCCGACTACAAGGCGCTCTGCGAGTGTTTTATATCCTTTCTCTATACTTATTACTGCTTATGTGTATGTGTTCACTGTCACGTCTGAACGGGTCTGTTGGATTCCCTTAACCACGCTGCACCATACTCTCGTGCTGGAACAGGTGCCGTCGCTCAGCATGCAGCAGCACGACCAGGCGCGGCGCTTCATCCTGCTGATCGACGAGCTCTATGAGCACCGCACGCGGCTCGTTTGCTCCTCGGCAGTGCCCTCTGTCCAGATCTTCAACTTTGACGACGCGAGCATCGAAGAGCAGGCGGACGAGCCGGAGCAAGCCGCCAAGCTGAAGGAGCAGCAGTTGGCCGAGAGCGCAGCCCAGGGCATCCCGCCCGCGAGCTCCTGGGACGCCCCCGTTGGCGCGTACAACCCGGCGAAGATGGCGGGGCTCCAGGTGCAGAACCTGTGCTCGCTACAGGATTTGAAAGTGGCGTTCAAGCGCGCCGTGTCGCGTCTCCACGAGATGCAGAGCGACAAGTACTTGGCGCAGAACCAGGAACTGCACGCCCAGCGCCAGGAGCGCCTCAACCAGGTGCTGTAAATCTTTGTGTAGCGCGTGTATGGCTACGCTAGCGCTATAGAGAATCGGGGAAACGAGGTCTGTGATAATACATAGAATTTTGATGCTAGTACTTACTGATAAGTCTATCGAATGGTTCCATGTGAGTAGCTTAGATATACAACCGGCCAGGCCTCCCTCCTTACCCTGCTGGCTCACCTTTGTTTGCTTCTGTCAACTGTCATTGGTGTAAATAGATGCACGGCTCAATAGTTTCCTCCTTCTCAGCCGAGTGCGTTCTGGTGGAGATTGGCAAAGTCTGTCTGGAACTGGAATGGGTTCCCACCGCCATTGCCACCACCAAATGAAGAAGTTGCAGACGGAGATGCCAGAGCAGCAGGCGGAGTCAGATCGTCGAACGCGTCCCACGTCGAATCTGACGATGGTGACGTCGGGGCCGACGGCATCGTGTTGAAGTTGATTGCTGAGAGCCGCGGCGCCGACGGCTTGGACGGGAACGCCGACATGTCCACCCACGAGTTGTTGTTGTTCATACTTGGTGCTGGGGTCGTTGAGAAGGAAGAAGGCGGCATTGGTGGTGGAGGTGGTGGTTGATGCTGATACTCCACTGCGTTGTATGACGAGGCTGGCACTGTTGATAGTGCTGCCATGGATGAAGTTGGTGGCGATTGCGCGAAGCCGTTGAAGTAGAATCCGTCGGGACTCGATGGCGAAGCGAGCGGCGGTGGTGGCGGCGGTGGGACGAAGCCATTGCCAAAGCTCGCCCGTGAGTGGATCGCCTCAAACGATTCTGTCTTTGAAGGTGGTTCCGGCGGGATCGTGGGTGGGGCTTCGCCGACAAAGCTCTCGAACGAAAAGCTCTGGACTGGGACGTCGAGCTCTTTCGCTGGAGTTGCAGTCTACAGCCAACAGATCATAACTTGTGAGTTAGGCGCTATGACCGCAGTCAACCCTGTCTCAGGTACCATATTCACTGCTTACCGCTTGGTCTCCGCCTGTAATACCAACAGCAGAGGCGCCATTGCCGCCAACGAGACGGCCCACGAACGATTCGAGCTGACCCATGATCCCCTCGTACTTGGACTCGTTCTTGATCAACGGCTGGAGCTTCTGGGATTCTTCGTATACCTGCTGGGCGTACTTGACGCGGAAGTCCAGCATCTAATAGGCGAACAAGCATAGTGAACCAAAGTCAGTAAGACCGTCACAGAAAGACCAGTCAGCTAGATACAGTCGAAGCCTTTCATACCCGGTGCAAGATGGGCGTGAGCGTATCCTCGCGGGAGTTGACAAAGTCCCGCAAGTTGGCGATCGTCTGGTCCGAGATCTTAGAGTACGAGTTCGTGATCGTCGCGTACTTTTGCTCATTCTAGATGAGTAACAGCCCCACAAAATTTGTCAGGTCCAAGCCATATACACACATAAACACACCGTATAGGAACCAGCATGACACCACGTACCCGAACGAGTTTCTCCACGTCCTTGGGCTTCTCCGCCTTGCCGGCGATCGCTCGCTTGTCACGCGCATCCCGCAGCGCCATGATCTTCCGCGTGTAGTGGTCGTAGAGCAATTTCTCCTCGTTGAACGCGACGATCTGCTGCCGGAGCGTGTGCGCGCGCGTGAGCCATCCGACCGTCGGGTTGAGCACGCGCTTCTCGAACCGTGCGACGTTCTCGTTGAGCAAGTGGCCGTCGAGCTGCACGAACGAGCTCTTGATCTCGCTTGCGAACTGCTTGGTCTCGGCCGAGTTCTCCGGATTGCCGCCCACGTTGTCGATCACGCGCACGAGCGTCTGCGCCGACATGTGGAAGCTCTTCAGGCAGATGACGAACCCGCGCAACGCGTTTTCGAGCTCCACGACCCCGGCGTGCGTGCTCTCAAAGCCCGTGATCGCAAAGTCAAACTGCACATTCTTGCTCGGCTTGGCGGCTCCGAGCGTATTCAAGAGCTGTTGATGGACCATATGCGATGTTAGGGATCATGGATTGGATAGACAACGTCAAGCCCAGTTGTTGATAGAGTTCTAGCTCACCTTGTTCTGAGCCTTGACCCTAAAGGACGACATGGCGAGCCACACAACCGAGGATTGCTTGGGGGAATTCGAAGCGCTCTCTCGCTGCTGTCTAAGTGTCTTTCTCGCTGCTTTTCTGATACTGACCGCTCACAAGGGAAGTCGTAAGGCAGCGAGCGAGCTTCGTGGGGGCTTTGTCATCCTGGTCTTAAGATCGCGAGGGTCTCAAAGACACACGAATCCTGAGTTCAGCAGATCTGAATACGCTCTCGATGTGAATCTACAGCAGTATTAATAGCGTACTCTGTGCTTCAAGGCGGCTCTCTCATCATCATGAGGTCTCGATGACGATGACCAGGTGGCGAGGCCGGATTTCATTTCATAGTGCTACAGGTAGGTAGTCAATCAGTACTTGGCTCAGTATCAGAAGCATCAACATATAAATAGGAAGCTTGGTTGCGTGGGGCTTTGCACCAATGGAGCATGAACAATGCAATGTATTCACACCAGTATCACCGCCTTCGCCTTCTCTAAGCGCCGGCGTACGGGGTCTGGTAATGCAGGAACTCCTCGGCGTACTGGTTCTCTAGGTCGCAGCTGTTCACGCACGTGTACACGGCGAGCGTGCCCCAGTCGCAGCCTTTCTCCTGGATGTCGCTCAGCGAGCTCTTCTGGTCCACGTGCAGGTAGAAGAGCAGCTGCGGGAGCACCTGGAACTCAAACTTGCGCTCGCCGCCGCACTTGGTGCAGTGCGGTGCGCTGTCGGTCGCGAGCGTGGCCTCCGAGTGCATCCAGAGCACGTTGTGCTCGTTCCAGCGCGAGTAGCGCAGCACCTGGTCCTTGGCCAGCTCCACGCGTGTGAGGAAGCGGATGTAGTGCTTGTCCTGCTTCTGGCTCGCGCCGGTCGCCTCGTTCAGCTCGCGCTGCGTCACGTCGATCTCCGAGTCATCCGTGAACACGTCGCTCTCTTCGCCGTCCTTGGGCTGTTTTGCCTTGTCTGCGCGTTTTCATTAGGAAGCACAAACGAGTAGGTTGAGAGTTAGAGGCTACAGCGCCATGGTAACCTTAGCAGACCATGGTACGCTCACTCACTCTTCTCAAAGTTCTCAATCAGTTTTCGCTCATGCCTGTATCATCATAAAGACAACCACGCACAGTCATTACAAGCCTCATCGTTACGCATCCACACATGCACACAATAGCAAACAGCGTACTCGTTCACGGCTTCGCGGCTGTCCGGTTCGTGGTCGATCTCCATTTCGTACTCTGGGAAGACCCACTTGGAGCCCTTTGTGCGCACGTCCTCGACGAACGACGGCGTCTCCACGAGACGGTTCTCCTCAAGACAGCGCGCGCAGTCCTGTTTGTGGCCGCCGGCGCTCCAGTGGTCCTTCTGGTGCGCCTTGGAGCAGTAGCGCGCGACGTGGCACGCGCTGCACGTGAACACGGCGCGCTGGTGGCAGAGCGCGCAGAACGCCTGCTGCGTCACAGGCAGCGGTGTCTCGGGGTTGAACTGCGTCACGCCGCTCTCGCTCGGGTACAGCGCGTTCTGCTGCGGCAGCTGCGCGCGGAACACCTTGCCGTTGCCCTGCTTGGAGCAGCCAGGCTGGCGGCAGCAGAACACGTACAGGCTGCGGTGGAACGCGTCCGGGATGTCGTCCAGCGGACAGTAGATCTGCAGCAGAAACGCCAGCGCGTTGCCGCACTCGGCGCACGCGAGCTGCTGCGTGGTCGGCACGGTGTGCGGGTTGAGCCACACGGGCTTGCCACCGACCTTGCCGCCATCCCACTGGCTCCAGTCCGGGCTCTTGTGGAGGATCTTGTCGTCGTCGCCCGCGCGCTGCACGGCCGCCACGAAGCCCAGCTCCACGTCCTGCGTCTGGTCGTCTTCTTCTTCTTCGTAGTCGAAGTCGTCTTCCGAGTCGCTCATGCTCATACTGGCTGCTTGTGCTGCTGTGATGGAGAGAGCGCGCAGCTCTTGGGGCTTGTGAGTGATTGATCTGATTGACAAATGGAGTGGCGAACGACGTTTTGCGAAGCCAATCAATTGGCAGCCTTATATGCTGGTGAGTACTGTAGTAGATGTTCGTGTACCACTCAACTACGTTTAAAACACATTCTCATAATATGAAATATCTATATAATACGTGCATACAAATCTGTTTATAAACTGTTATTCATCTCTTTAACAGCGATAGAATAGTAACTTTGAAAGGCAAACTGAAGCTGAACCCGCTTAAGGGGAGGTTACCTGGGAAAACTCCAGTTCAGAACACTAAAAAATCAAATATTCCAACCCAAAACGCCCTACCAATGGAATATTTTAAAAAAATTCTGTCCTGGAGTGGTCGGAAATTGACGCCGCCGAGGATTTCACGCAGTGTTCGTATTTTTCCAAAAATCACCCCACGTCAATCGCGCAGTGGAAATTTACCCTCTGGTATAATGGGAGTGGGGTCGTTTGCACATATTTATATACACAAAAAGCTGAGGAAGGAAGACAAGGAAGGATGATGAAGCTCTGGCGCAACCGGCGCGCGTCCAGCGAGGACGACACGGAGATCGAGCTCACGGACGTGGACCTCGAGTGCGGCTTCGGCGACAGCAGCAGCATGGGCAGCCCCACGGCCTCGGCGTTCGGCCGCTCGCCCGCCGAAGAGCGCCGAAGACTCGTACGCTTGCTCATTATCCGCATTATGTGTGTTAAACGCACAAAGAGCTCAATGGCGTAGATGCTGATTTTTGATATGGCGATGTTGTTATGGATGGCTCTATTGCAATTATGATAGGAGCGCGAGCTGATCCTGACGTACGACACGCGCGAGCTCAAGCGCGGCGACGCGTGGTTCCTCATCGAGACGAGCTGGCTGGACGCCTGGATGGCTTTCATTTTGAGCGAGGACGACCCGGACTGCCCCGTGGTCAAGCCCGGGCCGCTCACCAACTACACGCTCTTCGACCCGAAGGAGTACTGTCTCAAGAAAGACCTCGTCGCGACCAAGCACTACCGGTAATGTCTGCACCATTGGAGCGGTCATCAATTTTTCGCATTGGTACTAACTATTGTGTGTGTGTTGTGTGTATACGCTTGTGTAGTGGCGTCAACCCGCAGGTGTACGCGCTGTATGTCGAGCTCTATGGCACGGCGGGCGCCAAGCCGATCGCCCGATGGACGCTCGACATCTACGCGACGCCCGTGATGATCGACGACGTGCGCGAGATGCTGCACGCCCCCGAGCTCAAGGCGCGCGTCGAAGTCACAGTGCTGAACGAGAAATTTGACGTCGTCGAGTACCCGGACCGGGCGGCGGACGAGAGCTTCCTGTACCGGTGCTGCTGCCGATGCGAGTTCCTGATTCCGTGTCTCGGCAGGTTACTCGGCGGTCCGACGTACAAAGCGGACCATGACGATCAGAAAAAGAAGAAGAAGAAGAAGCGCAGGAAAAGCCAGCGCCGCCGTCGCCGCTCGTACGATTACGACAACGACGACCAGGATGACGAGGACGATTCGGACAGCGAAGAAGAGCAGGAGACCAGAGGACTGCTGGGGTGAGCTTAAAGGAAGCAGAGTGGGGCCAGGACGCTCTAGTGACGCAAGATCCGGCGGTCATAGACAGAGAAAGCGAAAGAAAGGGAGATGGCTTCGTCATTGATGCTCAGTGGGGCAGTTTGTCAATATTTATAAACACCTTCCCTTAGGTGGCTGCCAACGCTGAGTGAGGAAGAATGAAGACATCATCGTCGGATCTTGCCAGGTATTCGGGTAATACAAAGGGAACGCCTGCATGGGCTTCTTTATGGCAGAGATGGGCGGGATGCTGTGTTGCTGTCTGTGTGCTGTACTTGTATGTCTTTGTTTTCAGGATGGGGGGCTCTAGTAGTGCGAGGGCTTCACGACCCAGTCGATCAGCGTCGTGCGCACGGGACGGAACGGAATGACCCAGATGATCCCTGCTTGAAGCAAGACGTAGCATTCTATCAGAGTTTACGTCCCAAGTTGGCGGCACTCGGAGCAGCTCCAAAGAAAACAACCCGAGCGTATTACCTGCAAACGGTTTAACCCACGAGTGCTTCATGCTCTGCGCTCCCTGGAAAAGCGCCGCGAGACTTGATGGAGTGCCCTTCGCGTCTCCGCCACAGCTGTTGCTGCTGCTGCTGCGCTCGCTTCTCGGGACCAGACACTCCGCAAACTGCGCGTCGTTCTCTAGCACGCGTCCTTCGAAGAGCAGACTCAAGCAGCCCTCGCTTTCTTCTTTGTATGAAGAGAGCTCAGCGAACTGCTCCTGGATCATGTCCTACGGAGGATTCAAATTGTGACACCAGGACAAATTAGAATTCATTTGGGAATGAATAGCCCCAGCGCATTGTACGCCAAATACCCGAATCTCAGCGACAGGCAGCGACGGATGCAGTCGCAGTGAGAACGCAGGACTACCAGCAGCACCACCACCACAGCCATTCATCATCAGACACAAACAAAACAGACACAAGGTGAGTTTCTTCCAGTTGGGCCAACGCTGCCATTCGATGGAACCAAATGAGCTAACTGAACGTACACCTCACTTTCCTTGCCGTGTCGAAAAGAGCGCGCGTCGCGGACCCAGACGTGCACGAACGGGTCGAGCTTCTGCAGTTTACTCGCGGTTTTCTCCAGTTTCTTGCACTCGGCGATCGTCAGCACGCGCTCGTAGGGGATCGCGCCGAACTCGTGCCGCTGCTTTTGGGAGTCCCTGTCATTCTCACTCCCTGATACTGTTGCAATCGCTGCTGCAGCGTTGAAGACCAAGTCCGTCATGAGGATGATCCAATTCTTCTCTTCACTTGGGTGGGCGTCACGTTGGGACTTTTTAGAATGTATGGTCCCGTGTTGAAACGCCGCGACTGATCCATATTGGTCGGCATAACAGGCAGACCCTATCGCCAGTCTTGTGGGATGAGCTCTTCTTTATCGACCAGAGCTCGCTTCAAGCTGCACGACGTCAATGAGAGTAGCACCAGAGCCAACAGACCTACTGGGTCTCCATGCTCGCCTCGCCTAGAGAAGTTGGACCCGGGAGTTCTGTCATTGTCATCTTCGGCATCCCCGAGTGCCCGTAGAAGCAAAGACTCGATCAGACTGAAGGACCTCCGCGAGCAAACGCAAGTGCGCACCTGTGAAGCAAGTCTCCAAGCGGAGCGCAACCAGCAGAAGCAGCAGCGGAGCTTTTCGTACCACACACGATGGCTCCAGCTGCGCAATTTCTACGCGGTCATGTGTGAGACCATGGCAGCACGGCAGCGGAGGCCCTCGCCCATGTCACCTCTGCTTCCCCGCGGCTCCCCAGCTTCTCTTGCTCTGAGCTCACTGCCGTCTTCATCATCGCCATCGTCTCCTCTGAAAACTCCGGCAGCTATACCAACGACAACCTGTGCAGCACCAGAGCCCTCAGGACCAGCAAGTTGGCTCCGAGACGTCGCCAGCGAGTTCCGTCGCGCGTTCCCGTTCCCTGAGATCACCATCGCGCAGCTGGAGATCGCGACGAACAAGGCGCTGCGCATCGATCTGTTCACGCCCGCGTCCACAGAGGTCGCAACGCGCTTGAAGGCCGTGTTCCAGGCTTTTCAGCGACAGGAAACGCTCAAAGTGGACTTCCGCGAGCTTCTCTGTGCGCTGTTCGTGCTCGACCGATGGCGAATCGGCGAGAGGAAATTGCTGACGCTCTGGTTTGAGGAGTTTGCGACTGTGTCCATAGGCTCGAAAGCCCTTGCGGTACCAAAGCACGAGCTCAAGCGCATGCTCTTCACTGCGTGCGAGGGCAGTGCGGACGAGAAGAACCTCATGCCGTTTATCAAGGAGTTGTGTGGGATCAGAGGCACTACTAGCTCTCATATCACAGAAGCCGCGTTTACAGAGTATGTCGGTGAGAACAAGAGGCTCGTAGTTCTGTCAGAACAGAGTGTCATACTTAGGCTTCCCATCTTGCTGGCTGACCTTATTCTCTCCCTTGTGTTCTGTAGACTCGGCCCCAAAGCTGTTGGAGATCCTTAAGAAGCAGTGCTGGAAGCGACTGACCGACGACATGCGCCTAGGTTTCTATCGCGATCGGTACGTTCAGGCGAACGACAAGCTCGAAGAGGAACAGCTGCGGTTCCGGATGGAGGCCGCGATGAAGCTCTGGCGCTCCCATGAGCCCCGACGACGCCTAGAGCGCTGGAAAACCTTTGTCGCAGGTCGTAAGCTTTTCAGAAAGAGCGACACGCACTTCCGAGTCGCGTCGTCTCGGAAACTGGTGGCAGCGCTCTTGCGAAAGCGCAGACGACGGCAGCAGATGCGAGAGCTCGTGGAAACCGCGAGAGTGCAGTACCACGGGACGCTGATCTTCTGGACATTCCAGGCGTGGAGGCTCTTCTGGGGCTCCATGCAGCTCCTGTACGCCTCGACGGCTATCACCCAGAGGTTGTTCGAAAGTAGTAAGGCTGATTTTTAATGTGGTGTTGTCATTCTTTTGTGATAGGAACAAAGCGGCGGAGAACCGAAGCGTTCGGCATCACTGTCGTATGTGGAAGCAGAAAACGTGGAGGTCGCTTGCGAAGTACTACTTGGTGCGAAAAGAGCTGCTAGGATAGCTTCATGGTGCAAGTTTTGTGGCTTTCGACTCATGAACTACGATGATTTGATATGGCTAATCGTAGGATGAAAAGGCGCACAAGGCGGCGCGGCAGGAGAAACTGGACGCCTTCATCGCGTTTCGCCATCGAAAGAGTATGCTTCTCCTATCTATTTTGTATACCAAGCCTTTTGAATTTGTGGTGTTGGGCTAACCACTTGCTGCCTTTTTATATCAAGTGGTTCGCGGTTCGTTGGACGAGTGGCACTACTACTACCGTCGCCACAAGGAAGTCGCTGACGCCGAGATCCGAGAACAGATGCTGCACCAGGACCTCTACGAGCAACGGCTGATCCAGGCCGAGCTGGCAAAGATGGCGGTCGAGGACGCGATCAGCCGAGCCGTAGAACTCAAAGTCCGCGAGGCTCTTGAGCTCGCTCGACAGCGCGCGTTCCAGGAAGCGACGAACCGCGTCTACGCGAACCGGAAGATCAGACAACAGGAGGACGAGCGCACCAGGTTCAAGCAGGAGCGCGAGGCGCTCGTGCGTCAAGAGATGGAGTTGACCTGGCAAAGCATCGAGAGCAAACTGCGGGTCGAAGTGCAGCAGTCAATGCTCGCGTGGTTCTCAACACCGGAAGGCACAGCAGCGTTCCATGCGGAAGGTGCGCGGATCTTTGAGCAGGACCCGAACGTTCTCCAGAAGGCACTGATCCAGGATCCGAATGCATTCGCGCTCCCAGGGTGTCGCTGGCAGCTGCAACTAGAGGACTGCGGTGGGCGGTTTGCGAAGCCATTCTACCTAAACAAGGAGACGTTCGAGAAGATCATGTGCGACGACCTCGTGCTTGAAAACTGCGAGGAGATCGCGAGGGAAATGCTCATCCAGCGCCACATCGATGCTGCGAAGCTCAAGATGGAGCAGAAGGCGGCACAGGTGCTTCGGGACAAGCTGGAGCACGACGCCGCACTCAAGATCCAGGGCTTGTTCCGCTTTCGCCGCGCGCTGCTGGAGACGCGCAGTCTGATCCGCGCCATGTTTGTCAAGCGCATCGACCCGAGCTCCGGCGACACGGTGTACTTTAATATCCAACGCGTCGAGATGCGACGCAAGCCTCCGCAGCTCATTGGCTCGGACGAGAAGCTCGTCCCGATGGAGTCCTCGTCCTGGGTGCTGCGGTTAGACGACGAAGGCAACACGTACTACATGCGCATCGACATCACTCCAGAATCGCAGAGCCAACTGGATCAAGACCTAGAACAGCAGCAACAACCCGAGGTGACCTTGTCCTGGTACCCACCCGAGCACTTCATCATGTGCTCGCGGTGCAAGATCAACTTTGCCACGCGCCGGCAGAACGAGACTGGCGCACGCTTCTGTATCGGCTGCTATGCCGACGGGTTTTTGAGCAAGAGGTTCGCAGGTACCTCAACGTGGACGAAGCTGCCTGTGCAGCCAGCCAAGTGCATCGTCTGCCGCAATGCGCTCGCTGACATCGTGTGCCACCAGTGCCTCGGAGACGCGACCTGCACTCGCTGTTTCCAAGCCGTGCATCGGAATCCAAAGCTTGCGGCTCACAATGAGCTGTATTCTCTCAGTGGAGTTGAGCGAACGGGCTAACAAGTGTAGTCAAATAAGCGGATGCAATCTTGATACTTAAGTATCAACAAACCTGACCTCAAATCTTTTGTGTTTGTCTCCCTACCTATACGGCAATCGTGGACACTTGCTTCAATGGCCCAACCGCGGCTTTCGATGCTACTGCTACTTCACGGTCTTCATGGTCTTCCTGCGGTTTCTCGTCGATGTCCATCATGAAGTCCACCTC
>JAASFI010000903.1:0-14330 GCA_023333705.1 Globisporangium viniferum | reverse complement strand
CTCCATTGCCGTCGTCTCGGGAGCCGCCATGCCAACCGGCACCTGGCCTGCCAGCAAGGGCACCGTCAAGTACTCGGCCCCGTACGTCGTCAAGGCCGGCACCACCTTCGACGGCGGCATGAAGACCTACGAGCGCTCCAATGTGCAATGCAAGGCGCAGACCGAAGGCGGCAGCAAGGACGCGGTCTTCCTCGTCGAGCCTGGTGCCACGCTCAAGAACGTGATCATCGGCAAGAACCAGATGGAAGGTGTGCACTGCGACAAGCACGACTGTGTCATCGAGAACGTCTGGTGGGACGACGTCTGCGAGGACGCGCTGAGCATCAAGGGCGGCTCGGCCTCCAGCGTCTCCAAGGTCATCGGCGGCGGCGCGCGTTACGCGAGCGACAAGGTCATCCAGCAGAACGGACCAGGCACTGTGTCGATTGACGGCTTCTACGCGCAGGACTTCGGCAAGCTCTACCGCTCGTGCGGCACATGCGGCAGCATCAAGCGCAAGGTGATCGTCTCGAACGTCTACGCCGTGAACCCAGGCGTGAGCGTCGTGACCGTCAACAAGAACAACAACGACGAGGCCAAGCTGACCAACATCAAGGTCAAGACCTCGAAGAAGAACCCGGCGATCTGCCAGTGGTCGCAGGCCGCCAAGTCACCAAAGACGCTCGGCCAGGGTCCTTCGGGCACCTTGTGCCAGTACTCGACCGCCAATGTCAAGGTTGTCGCCTAAGTGTTGGGTCACCGCATCTTGAGCCTTTAGCTCTTGTACTACTGCGACGTACGGCAGCAGCGCATTTCTGTTTCTCGTTCTATAAATTCATTTCTACACCTTTACCCACACCGAAATGTACAGCCATTTCCGCTTGTTACCAGTAGTGATGTTGCGCGAAACTTTCCATTTGTGATTTGAAGCTGAACACCTTGGACTGTGGATGTAGCTCTTCGATGAAATGCTCGAAGGCAGTCGTTTGTGTAATGTGGCTACTGCATCTGAAGGATAGCGTTTAACGCAGACATGCATCAGTTAGATAGACGTTGGTGGAAGGCTGCTGGCATCGTGAGTAAACGTACAGACAGCAATGCAGCTCAGTCGGAATGGAGTCCGGATCCCTTTTACGAGTACCTCCACCGCATACAGCGCAAAAAAAGGCATAGACAAACTGCTCCTCAAGTCAGCAAGTCGGTTAGCTTCAAATACTCCTCAGCAGCATTCGCGTCTTCTTCCAGAAAGCAATAAAACATCGCGCTGGCTGAAGAAGACTCCCGACTTTACAAGCTGCTTGTTCGTCACAGGACTTGGAGCTACAGGGGCAAGATCGCTCTAGTCTGCTACTATCAACTGCTCCAGTTCGTCCGTCGCAGGAAAAGCGAGCGAAGCTGTGCACTTCCGCATAGCTTTGGCTCCTGGGTTGACCAACACTCATGCTCATCAAAGTTGCCTTTTACCGTACTCTGCCATAATAGAAGCCCTGTTTGGCCACACGAACAGTCCTGTCTTCAACATCAATCTCGTTGCTGCTACTGTACGCAACGATAGATCGATCTGGATTACCAATGCTGGCGGAGTTCTTGTTGCCAGAATCCGATAGCTCGGATCGCAGTTACTTTAGGACTGTGGCATCCGGCAGCATGGGATCGTGTACGATATCTTCGACGTAGTCGTTAAAGTATTCTTGGTGCAACGGACCAATGAGTCCTCGTGCGCGCTACCAAAGTCGAAAGGCTACGCAGTGTACCTGATATCGACCCAATAGAGCGAGGACCAACACACTACCGTCAACGACTGTCAATTCCCCATCCCACCTTTGGTTTTGAACGAGGGTTCGGAGCTTGTAGAACGGTTGAGATGCAATGTAATAGTAAGCAAGGTCGTGTGGGGTCTGTTCAACGCTGAAGGCAGATTTTTTGGGAGATTGCTCGTTGTCCATTTTCATGATAGCGGTATTTGACGTGCGAGGACGAGCGATCCGTGCGATACCACCAACCTGGTGATCTCAACATCAAAACCCGAAGTATGTAAAGTATGAAAGTAGGCATCAGTTGGTATCGGATGTTTGTTGCCCCTCATTCTTTTTCTCACTCGGTCTATCAAAGTGTTGCCAGGCTGTGAACTTGGAATGATCAGGAATCAAACACGTTTGCATGTCAAACCAAATCGAGTTGTATGATAATATGAACAAACCCTCAACTCCCGGGGGTGAACTTTGCTGCAAACAATGGTCCAAACCCATAGGGTTCGATCGCACAAGAACAAAGAGAAACCAAACTTCTTCAGTATCAGGAGTCGACCAGCACACACACACACACACACACACACACACTCAGCCGTTGATCACACAAAAAACTCCTACGGCTGCATCTGCTGCTCTTCCTGCTCAAGCGCCTGCAGAATCCCATACAAATCGATCGTGATCTGCTGGTTGAACTCTCCGGGCAGCTTTGCGATCGGCGACAGCCCGAGGGCGTGGTGCGGATCGAACGTCACGTAGGTCGCAGGGCCGTCGATCGGCATCGGGTCCACGGGCGGCAACTGCGGCACAACCGCGACCTCTGGGAACTTGCGGTTGATGGTGTGGAATTTGTACTCGCACTTCTTCTTGCTTGACGGCAACGGCGGCAGACGGATACAAAGCACGTACTTGACGCCCGGGAAGTCCTGCCACGCCTGCGCACACCTGTCGAGCTCCTTCCAGTTGCGATACACGCCCACTTCGCCCTTGATAGTGTGGTACTGCTCCCAGTCTTGTAGTCCGCTTGGGGGCTCAGCACCAAACGCTCGGATCTCGCTGGCTGGACCAAAGCTAAAGCTTGGCTTGAGCTTTGGAAGCCCAGGTAGATCCACAAACGCCGCTCCTCGAGACTGAAGATCGCGGAAGTTGGTTCCAGTCGCATTCGCCACCGCGTCTTCCAGTCTGCGGACGAATTTCGACTGAGTCGTGTTGGAGCGCTCGACTACGTAGAGCTTGTTGTCCTCCCACGCCAGACACAGCGGATCAAACTCTAGCTCAAGATGCTCGGTCGTCGTCTCACTCGCCAGCAAAAAGCCCTCCCAGTCGTCTTCGGAGCACTCGCAGAGATATACGCGCGAGTCCAAATCCGAACCATCGTCTACCTCGCGCTCTGTGATCTCCGAGAGGTGCTCGTGCACGCGCTTCATGTCGAGCGCGCGGACGGCGGCGTTGATCCGCGCCACGGCGTCCGCTTCTTGGTCCATTGGCGGCGCTGCTTTGGCTCGTCTGAATGGCTTCTTTGAAGCGACGAATGCTCAATTTTGAAAAATGAACAATGGCCAAGCAGGGCAAGCGGCTCGTTCAAACCGTTGCTTGACTGTCGCGTCCCACACAAGCCAGCCCAACTGCCTGATTTTCATCCATGATCATGTGGCTCCACGTCTGTATAGCCCATACAGTAGATACATGTTGTTTCTGGTAGTATATTATTTTCTTTCGTGGCTTGCTTCTTATTTAAATGAATTTATAAATCCCCACTACCGCTACGCAGTCTTTGCTCGCATTCGCATTTGTTCAACGCAAACGCCAATCAACTCAACAGCAAAGGCAGACAGACGCTTATGGGTCGAGGTTCTGGCGCGAGAAGATCTCCTTGGCGATGATCATGCGCTGGATCTGCGACGTGCCTTCGTAGATCTGGTAGATCTTGGCGTCGCGGAAGAGCTTCTCGACCGGGTACTCGGTGTTGAAACCCGCGCCGCCGAACACCTGGATCGCGTCGGTCGTGCACTGGTTCGCGTGGTCGCCCGCGAAGCGCTTGGCCATCGACGCGTACATGGTGTTCTTGCGGCCGCAGTCGATCTCGTACGCGGCCTTGTACGTCAGCGCGCGGCCGGCTTCGATGCCCGTGGCCATGTCCGCGAGGATGAACGCGATCGCCTGGTGGTTCGCGATCGGCACGCCCATGGTCTTGCGCTCCAAAGCGTATTTGCGCGCTTCATCGAAGGCGCGACGCGCGAGACCCACAGCGCCGATCGCCACAGGTGGACGCGTGATGTCGAACGCCTGCATCGCGATCTTGAAACCGAAGCCCGGCGCGCCGAGCACGTTCTCCTCTGGCACTTCGACGTCCTCGAACGTGATGCCGCGCGTGTCCGAGCAGCGCTGGCCGATGTTGATCTCCTTGCGGCCGACCGTGATGCCTGGCGAGTCCGCGTCCACGATGAAGCCCGTGAACGCCGAGCCGGCCTTGGCAGTCGCGTCCGTCTTGGCAAGCACGAAGAACCACTTGGCGACGCCGCCGTTCGTGATCCACATCTTGGAGCCGTTGATGACCCACTTGTTGCCCTTCTTGACCGCCGTGGTCTTGGCGCCGGCGACGTCCGAGCCGGCACCTGGCTCAGTCACGCAGTACGCGGCCTGCACTGGCTCCTCCACGAGGCGGCCCAAGTACTTCTTGTTCTGCTCGTCGTTACCGGCGACAAGCAGCGGCGCCGTGGCGAGACCATTCGCTTCCATCGCGGTGGCCATGCCCGTGCAGCCGTACGCCAGCTCTTCGCCGATGATGCAGCCATCAAGCGAGCCCAGACCGAGACCGCCGAATTTCTATTGATGATGCATACATACACAGATGACAGTTTAGCAACATGTTGACACGCACACACAAACGCAGCGCAATGCAACGCAAAGCGCACTCACCTCTGGCACGTGCGTGTTGACGAGACCGAGTTCCCAGGCCTTGGCGAAGATCTCCTGCGGATACTCCATCGTGGTGTCGTAGTACTTCTCCTTCGGGATCATCTCCTCGCGGGCGAACTTGCGCGCGAGCTGCTGGAACTCACGCTGCTCGTCCGTGAGCTTGAGCGAGAAGTGCGAGTACTCCGAGTCGTCGAGGTGCGCGCTGATCGCGAACGAGCGCGACGCGAGCTTGGCGCTCTGCGGCTTGACGAGCTTGCGGGCGGTGGCTGGCAGCATGTTGGCTGAGTGTGGGTGGATGGGGCTGGCTGGCTTGTGCGACGGAAGGCGCGAGTTGTGGACTGAAGAGCTCCTTCAAAATGCGCAATGGATCTTCGCGGAGCTCTTTGTGTTGACTCTACCGTCACGCCGCGATTTCCCACAGAAGCCGACGTGTTGAACCTCTGTAAAAGAGTAACAGTTGGCTCAATATCGGCAAAGAGAGGTTCTGGTGGCCCAGAACCTCCCTTACACGATAACTGAAAGAGCAAGTTGGGATGGAACTTCAATGAGACGAGACCCCCACGGAGGCACAAAAAGAGATTCAGCGGTGGTTTTCACTTGTTAAGAACTCATAAATGGACACATTGAGTCGGTTAAGAACGCAATGGCTGCATGAGCAAGCTGGAAACGACACGTGGAAAAAAGTGACAGCGTGAACCCCAAGTGAGATAGATGAACGAACGAAGGAACAATGATGCCGATGATGATGGCAATGCGTGGGCTGCGTGTGTGTGCACTACGAACGCTGATTCACACACCACGTATGTGTGTGCACACGTAAACTTCAAAGCAATACTGAGCTTCTGTATGCGCTTGATCTCCACACCGCCACTCCATCAATTGATAGCAGTAGCCGCAGACATAGCGGCACTCACGATCTAGAGCTCTCGACGTCGCTCCTCACAAAAGTCCATGTCCTTCAGCGTGAGCGCGACCCCGCGAAGCTTCTCTGCGCGGCACTGGTGATACTTGAAGATGCTCATGTTCGCGTATAGCTTGCCGTCCGAGGCGCACACCGGGCGGTAATCGCGCAGGAAGTGCGCGGGGCACTCGGGCAGCTCCGGCTGCAGCACGACCGCGCCTTGGACTTTCCGAGCGTCTTCCTGGGTGTCCTCTTGGGCGACAGTGACGGCCATGCCCAGCGCCAGCATGAGCGTCAGTGCGAGAGGACGACAGACGCGCATGATGTCGTGCTTAATGCGCTTGCTCGCGTGGCTTCTTGGAATAGGCAGAGTGAGTGTGCGTGTGCGCGATCTTTACACTTGCTCCAAAGGAAAGCTCTTGTGCTCACGAGAGAGCTTTCCACAGAAACTCAACACGGGTTGGGTTCAACTTTCAACAAACCTATTTACATTAGCGCCTGACCCAAATATTTGAAACATGCTAATGTTTGTAAGAGGATTTAGCCCATGGTTTGCTAAACGGGCCAAATCTGGTCTGTATTCAACCCGTCGGCCCGTCTCTTACCAACCCACTTTCTTTCACTTTTGGTTCTGGCTCGCTTTGACTGTTGTTTTTGTGGGGAGAATCGATTCTGTGGCGTGAAGCGCACGTGGATCAATCAATCAACACAACAGGAGCTACAGCGAAGAGCTACAGAAAACGAACGATGGCGGAAGAGCAGGTGGTCGCGGCGCTGCAGGCGCTGACGATCGAGTACGAGCGCCGTGAGCACCGCGAGTTGCCGACGGTGGAGGACCTCGTCGCGGAGCTGGGCCACCTCGAAGGCGCGGCTACGAAGAACCTCGTGTTCAAGGACAAGAAGGAAGGGCTCTTCCTCGTGTCCGCGGCCGCGAGTACGACGGTGGACACCAAGCTGCTCGCGAACAAGCTGAGCGCGGCGGGCATCGGCAAGAAGTACAACCTGCGCTTCGCCGGCGAGGACGTGCTTGAGAGCATCCTCAAGGTCCAGAAGGGCTCGGTCTCGCCGCTCTGCGTCATGCACGACGAGAAGACCGAGGTGCGTCTCGTGCTCGACAAGGCGCTCCTGGACGCCAAGGTGGTGCACTGCCACCCACTGCGCAACGACGTGACGTACTCGCTGACCCCGGAGGCGCTGCTCAAGTTCGTCAAGCACTACAAGCACGAGCCAGTGATCGTGGACTTCAGCGCGGCGGTGCCAGCGGCTGCGCCAGCGGCCAAGGTCGCGAAGGCGCCAAAGGCTGCGGCCACGCCGCAGGCCAAGAAGCAGGAGCAGAAGTCGAACGAGGGCGTGTCGGTCACCAAGGCGGACAACTTTGCCGACTGGTACACGGAGATCATCACCAAGTCAGGCATGATCGACTACTACGACATCTCGGGCTGCTACATCCTGCGCCCGTACTCGTACGAGATCTGGGAGAAGGTCGTCGCGTACCTAGACACGCGCTTCAAGTCGATCGGCGTGAAGAACTGCTACTTCCCGATCTTTGTGTCGAGCGAGAAGCTGCAGAAGGAGAAGGACCATTTGGAGGGTTTCGCGCCTGAAGTCGCGTGGGTGACCAAGTCGGGCGACTCGGACCTCAAGGAGCCGATCGCGATCCGTCCGACCTCGGAGACCATCATGTACCCGGCGTTCAAGAACTGGATCCGCAGCCACCGCGACTTGCCGCTCAAGCTCAACCAGTGGAACAACGTCGTGCGTTGGGAGTTCAAGAACCCAACGCCATTCATCCGCACCCGCGAGTTCCTGTGGCAGGAGGGCCACACGGCGCACGCGACCAAGGAGGAGGCCGACACGGAAGTGCGTCAGATCCTGGACTTTTACGCGGGCGCGTACGAAGAGCTGCTAGCGGTGCCGATGATCAAGGGCGTCAAGTCGGAGAAGGAGAAGTTTGCCGGCGCGGACTACACCACGACCATTGAGGGCTTCATTCCTGCCACTGGTCGTGGCATCCAGGCCGCGACGTCGCACCACTTGGGCCAGAACTTCGGCAAGATGTTTGGCATCTCGGCCGAGTACGAAGACGGCAAGAAGCTGATCCCGTACCAGAACTCGTGGGGCTTCACGACGCGCTCGCTCGGTGTGATGATCATGATCCACGGTGACGACAAGGGCCTCGTGCTCCCACCTCGCGTGGCGCCGATCCAGGCGATCATCGTGCCAATCCCATTCAAGGACAAGGACGAGGTCGACGAGATCTTCAGCAAGGCGGACGAGATCTGCAAGCTGCTGCTCGGCGCCGGCGTGCGCATCGAAGTGGACTCGCGCCGCGTGTACACCCCAGGCTGGAAGTACAACCACTGGGAGCTCAAGGGCGTGCCACTTCGTTTCGAGCTCGGACCAAAGGATATCGCGAAGCAGCAGGTGCGCGTCGTGCGTCGCGACAACGGCGAGAAGGTCGACATCCCCGTCGCGGAGCTCACGACCAAGATCCCAGCGCTGCTGGAGCAGATCCAGCACGACATGCTCGTGCGCGCGCGTGCCGAGCGAGACGGCCGCATCAAGAAGGTGACCGAGTGGAAGGACTTTGTGCCAGCGCTCCAGGAGAGCTGCATGGTGCTCACGCCATTCTGTAACGAGACCGAGTGGGAAGAGACCGTGAAGACCAAGAGTCGCGAGGAGTCGCTCGCGCTCATGGGCCTGGCTGAAGAAGCCGAGAACACGGCGACGAGTGCCGCGGCCAAGACGCTCTGCATCCCGTTCGAGCACAACGAGAACTCGGTCGAGAGCGACCTGAAGTGCTTTGTCAGCGGCAAGCCAGCCAAGTGCTGGATCCTCTGGGGCCGAAGCTATTAGGCGCAGGTTTGTGCTGAGGTGTCAGGTGTAGCTAGCAAGCTATAGCTTACTTCAGAGCCACCTGCTGGCTGCACTGAGGTAGGTTGGATGGCAGGTAGGAACTGCGGGTCGGAGCTGAGCTGTAGGCTTCGCTCGCCCTCCTACTGTACGTCACCCGCTTTCACAAAAGACCAGATAAAGAGCGCATTCGTTTTCTACGTCCGGTACACAATTGTGGATGGTGGATATGAACTGATACACGTTTGATTAATACATACTCTCTATGCTTCACTGGTCGTTCACAAACTTATTCAATGAAAGGCATTCGAGCAACGCAGTTAAAACACCCAGAAGTCGAGCACGCCGAGTCGAATCAAGCTGGCTTCGAGCAGCGAAATGTCGCGCTCGTACACCATGTACCACACGTCTGGTTGCAGGATCTCGCCCGCCTTGACGTTGAACTCGCGCTTCTCACCACTCCACTTGAAGCCCTTGCGCTGGTAGTTTTCCTGCAGATCCTTGCGCTTGTTGAGCACGAAGATTAGTCCTTTCCGGCAGCCGTTGCGCACCGCCAGCGCCAGTGCCGTGCGCGCGAGTCGCCCTCCGAGGCCCATTGAGCCGTACTCGTGGTACACCGCAAGCATGCCGAAGATCGTAGCGTCTTCAGGGAGGTTCATCTCGGGATGATTGCGGCAGTCTGTAGCATGTAAAATACAGTGAATGATATACATAATGAGACGATGTCGATCAATAATAACTGAAGAACAATAATACTCTGAAGGTTGACTTGCATTGAATCAGCAGGCATCCGGCGACCACGCCGTCGACCTCCGCGACCAGGACCGGGTCCAAACCCGCCTTGATGATCGCGCGGAGCTCCTCGGTCGAGATGCGCTCGTCCTTGGCGATGTCGGCCTGGTTGAACCAGTTCTTGTCGGACGAGAACGCCGTGGAGACGATCTGCTGCAGCCGCTCGACGTCGTCGTCCACCGTCGCGACGTGAGTGGAGATTTGCGCTGTCATTGTATTGCTGGTGTGTGCGACTGTGTGTCTGAGGGGGGAAATTGAAGAATGACCTGAGCTGATTGATGCAAGCATGGTGCGGGTGAATTTTTTGTAAGTAGTGTACCACCTGGAGGTCCGTGGCGTCAGACTAAGAGACCTGCTGGCTGGAGGTCGCCGAGAGTAGGACTCGATGATTTGCAACATCCTTTTGTGAACAGAATTGGTTCAGTTTCCCAAATATAAAGGACCGGTTATCATTCAACCGCCTGAGTTGTATAGTATCTGCATACTCGTGACGAGAAAAAGACTGAATTTGCCAGAGGTCGGCTTCGAAAGAGACCGACAACTTTACTGTCCAGTAATTGTACTCCAAAGAGTACAAGTTTGCCTCTTTCCCCGCGAGATTTCTCCTGGATTGTCCCAAGTACTGTACGTAGACGCTAATTACACGAGAGATCAGGTTTTCATTGTGATTTTTACCATTCGGCCAATCAGATAAATTTTTACAGAGCGAATCAATGCGAGTGCTGTGTCTAATCCTGCCTGTGGCTGAGCTACAATCTTGCCGCAAGGCTTGATAGGCTAGCTTGATACTGAATGCATCGGATGCAACCAGCAAGTTTGCGAGGAAGTGCGAGCACTTTGCGTTCATTCACTTGCAAGTTGCTTGTTATTGTTGTTGTTTGCACAAGTCGCCTTCTTGTTATGTTGACCAACTTTTTGTTTTGTTTTGTTGAATGAATCGACTGAATCTCGCAAACGTTTGGATGAACTCATTTGTCATACTGTATCTCTTTCTGTTTGGACGTTCACTGTTGTTGTTGCGCTCAAAATCGAAACAGCAACCCACTTGTGTGGGAGACGCGAGCGGTTTTGGCGCGAGCCATCGCCACATGGATGGGAGGAATGAAACAACTTCCATTGCCCAGTCGACAGGGAGGGGTGGTGCGTCGGTTGCGTCGGTTCAGAGGCTGCACGCGAGCGACCTCTTAACAGTTGAGCGGCTTGCATGGGCTATTGCCACGGACACTCCGAGCCCTAAGAAAATGGACACCAACATGACGAGTGTACCTTGTACACGGCACGACGGCGGCGCTTGGCGGATCCATTGCCAATGGTAAATGGGTGTCTCCAAGCATCATCATCGCTTGGCTGTGTTTGAGTTTCTCAAGCGTTTGCAAAGAAACTAATTTATGATTAACCTTTCGTTAATTTAATTTATGGAGATGATCATAAATTAGTTGGATTCATTGCCGCTTGCAGCCCTGAATCGACTTTTCACTTCGCCGATCAACTTGGTGCTGCAATGACAAATATTGAAGTGCAAACAAGGGATCCCAATTGGGATACACAGATACCGATCTATCTCGTTCCATCGCTCCGCCTAAGCCCTCGCTAAGCTCAGGGTGAGTGAGGGTCACAAGCAAGCCGCTACAACTGGTGTCAACAGACCAAGGTGAATCAACTCCGTCCATATGCGTCGTAGAGCGAAGAGTGCCAAATGTACCTCTTGTTGAGCTGAAGTGTGTGTGTGTGTGTGTGTGTCAAGCTTATCTAAGGGCATGTTTCCCTGAGCGTCACTGGTGGGTCAACCACTGTGGATTATGATGGTGGTGGTGGCGACAACGCTTGAAGATCCCATCTGATAATCGCTAGCTCGTCACATTGTACATTGTAATCTACAGATGTGGAAAGCAAAATCGGCAATCCACAGCAACGTGAGAGGCGTCCTGATCCAGCAACGGCCAACGTCACATTGGGGTGGTCTTGTCCAAATATTTCACTGGATGACTGCCTTCTTGATACTTCCGCTGGCACGTCTGTCTACTACGAGTGTACTTCAAAATCGCCCACTCCACGACTTTGGGCTGCAAATTGACATTCACTGGCACTACAGTAATTGTCACTCTCCCAACTTGAAGGACGCTCTTGATACTTTATGCTATCTGGTACCAATCGACACCTCCCCTTGAAGCACTTGGTACGTTAATGGCGTTGACAGCACAGAGTCAGTACGTTTGATACATAATATAAATTCAATTGATTTCAACCTACTGCGAACTGAGCTAACTACAAGCGACTCTGCAGCACGTACTGCTGCTGCTTCTGCTGCGCCTGGCGGTCCTCCACCAGCAGATCCTTCACGTACACGCGGAACCAGACGTCCTTCTGCAGCACCTTGCCGGAGAACGTGAAATCGCGCGTCTCGCCGGTCCACTTGAAGCCGCGGCGCTCGTACCACTTCTGCACGTCACTGCGCTTGTTCACGACGAAGATGGTGCCCGTGCGGCAATGAGCGTCTCGCGCGACGTCGAAGGCCGCTTGGCCGAGCTTCCAGCCGATACCTAGCGACTCGTACGCGTGGTGCACCGAGAGAAGACCGAAGAGCGCCGAGTCCTCCGGCAGGTTCAGGTCTGGGTGGTTACGACAGACTACATAGAAGCAGAGTAGGTTGATGTCAATTAGTATCATGGATACTTCCTCAATCGTAAAAAAAAGTATCAACAGTGTAAAGCACTTACATTCGACCTGGACGCATCCGACGACCTGGCCGTTCACCTCGGCGACGATCACCGGGTCGACGCCCTTTTTGATGACCTCGAGCAGCTCCTCGACGCTGATGCGCTCGTCCTTGATGAACGCGCTCTGGTTGGTCCAGTTCTTGTCGGACGCGTACGCCGTGCGGATGATCGGCTGCAGGATCGCGGCGTCCTGCGCGGTCGCCAGGCGCGTGGTCACTTGCGCGCGCGCCGACGGTCGAGGCTTTGGCGCTGCTGGCTTGGGCTTCACAACGGCGGAGAATGGCACGGGGGTTACGAGTTGCATCGACTGCATCTTGGTTGATGATGAATGTGCTTGGAGATTGAGGAAGAAGAGGAGGTTGATGGGGCTGCCGGGGTCTTTCGAAGGGAGCAAATGCGCGAATGGGCTGTTTGAAAGGAGACTGGGAAGTGTGACGGGGGACAGCCTAAGGAACTTGACGCGGTCCGATTAGGTGTCTGCAGCGGGGGCACTCTGACACTCTGATACAATAATCGATCATTTTGGTCCGAATGAAAGAATAAGTGGACCGCTGGACCTCTGCGCCACGTCGACAGAAAAAGCGGCGAGTGTGTGGAGGAGACTGGCATCTCAAGGCGAGAGATCTTTCCCAATGGTTGGCACTTCAATACAGTACGTGCACTGAATGACTGACGCACGTGCTGGGCTCGATGTCATCAACGTCAACTTGGTGGATACGTTCCGAGGAGTTCATGCTCCTCATGATGAGCTGCTGGTGAATGCGTGACCAGTTGCAGTGAAGAAGCTCGGTCATTATTGTACAATTGCCCGCATTGTCCAATCTGAGATATTCCACAGCGAACTGATGAGCAACACAACAACAACAACAACAACGACGAGAACTGTGGGCCTGCGCTCGTTTCTGCACTGGGGTTTACTCGGAACCAAAGTTTATAGCATTCGTTTGCCGCCGCTAGTCTCGCGCCAAAGTTGACTGTGTACAGTACTGAAGTTGCAAACACTGCATCAAGCAATTCCTAGAGGAGCTCTGACGCGAAGAAGAACAACAGCCCGAGATTGTTCATCGCGACTAACTACAGTCAGTTGTCTTGGGCTTGGGTGAAGAAGCCTGGGCCGTGAGTATTTTTCATTGACACGTTGGCCTGTCTGTCGTGATGACCATCGCTCGCCTCGCGGTCGCCCAAAAGAGCATCCCATCCTGAACCAACTGGCTGTCGCACAAGAAAGAACAGACGGGCACACGCCGCCAAATCGTATTTTTTGTGGAAGTGGCTAAATTGTTCACTGCTTCGTTGCAAAGATACCTCCCATTCTGTCTTGGCAGGAAACCCTTGTGCTTTGGGATATGCTTTGGATAGGCCAGCGCCGAGTAAATCCATCTCGTGAAGAAAAAAGTTTGTAAACTGTCAGGAAACGCTACTTCGGGAGCTCTTTTACTCTCCATTCGCGAGGAGGATTTGCGTGCACCATCTATTATTACCATTCCAGCTCAACTCCGATCCATAAGTGCTTGCACTGCTGCCATAGCGGATATGGGTACCAAATCCAATCCATGATTCATGGTGCTCATGAATCATGGCCATCAGTATGTAGATGAAATGGGTAACGCGGGTGCATAGTGAGGGCTGCATATGCATTCTATGAGTTCACTTGAGGCGTCTTTTGCTGTTCTCTACAACAAATGTGTGTCATGAATGTCATGAATGTGCCCCTTTGTGAACTCGATGGAACACCCCGACCTCCATGAGCAAGCCCAAGAAGCTATCCCACGCATCCTTTTCTTCCTCTTCAAATCAGCAATTGGACGAAAGTCGGATCGCGAGAGATGGACGCTCGGCCCTCTGACCCGTCTCTTGACCATCACAGAAACGGGGTCTTGGCCATTCACACTTCCAATAATCCCTCCAGGGTAGGTATCAGTTGATACCTCTCAAGTTTTCCCAAGTTGATCCTCAAAATGCCCTCCAGCAAAAAAGATCAAAGAGTCGGTGCGTCTGAGTTGGCGCAGCACACCTGTACGCACGCGACGCGGTCGTGGCCTTGTCTGCGCTGCATCAACATCAATGGCATCATCATCACGCTCATACTCCATACTCGTCCCGTCGGATCCAAAGCGTTGACGCTGAGCTGGGCGTTGATAGGCGTAAATCCCATCCGTAGTTCTTCATTCTTCAATTCACTCGACCAATCGATTACCTCGACGGACCAACCATCAAGCAAGTAAGTCATGATCTACACGTCGCCGCACGGGACGCTCGACATCCCTGAGGACAAAGGCGCCTGGACCTACGTGGAGCAGCATGCGTGCAGCGAGAAGGCGGACACACCGGCGTTCATCTGCGGCGTCACGTCGCGCCAAGTGACGTTCGCCGAGATGCACACGATGGCCAAGCAGATCGTCGCCGGACTCTACGCGAACG
>JAASFI010000902.1:0-14330 GCA_023333705.1 Globisporangium viniferum | reverse complement strand
TCGGCGGGGAAGAGCTTGGGCTCGAGCGCCTCGTCCACGAGGAACTTGAGCGGGAAGTACACGATCTGGCCCTGGATGCCGCGCAGTTCGTGCTTGCGCACCGAGATCTGCGAGCTCTCACGCATGTTGGCGGTGATCGACTCGCTCAAGAACGAGTCCGCGCGGGTCAGCATCGCCAGACCGTCCTGCTCGTTCTCGCTGTCCGCTCCACAGCTTGCGCCACCTTCTTCATCGTTATCGTTGTTGGTATAAGCGCTGTTGCTTCTTCCTCCATTACTCGCTGATTTGCCTCCAGAGCCGACCTCCGGCTCCACCTGGGTATCGTGCATGCACCAACGAGAGCAGATCTATTTTTAGACGAGTTGTTGCGGGGCGGGTTGCTATTATTTTTAGTCGTGCCAACAAAATGAAGAGACACCCATGGCGTTTGGGTCTCGCGTGTGAGTGCCTGTGGATGGATGAATATATGAGCTGCTGAGCTAATGTATCAGCAGCAACGCCTTTCGTGAGAAGGCGCCTGAAGCGATAGAAGTCGTGTGTGAAGAAGACGAGAGACGAGAATGGAGGACGAGCAGCAGCTGTCGTTCGCACTCGAGTGGTACGACCCGCAGGCCGACCAGCTCAAGCCTTACATCCTGCACTACCATGGCGACAACACGGTCGAGATGGTGCGTCTTGCCTGATCGTATTTGGTGTGCTTGTATGAAAGGGACTCATGGACGCAGTGAGCTCACTACTGGTATGTACACTGCATCCACAGATTGAGCGCTACACGAAGCGCGTGTTCCTCAAGCGCATCCGCATCCTGACTGTCACGCTCGACGCGCTCGTGCCCGGCGGTTCGATCACCATCTACTCGCGTCAGCTCGCGGTTGTGGACGCTGCGAACGAGTACACTAAGCAGCTCATCAAGAAGCGCGCGAACAAGGCGCTCTTCGTGATCCGTCCGAGTGGCTACGCGCACATAGGTAAAGTCGTCCAAGCGATCGAGGTGGGCGGACTGGTGATCCTCAACACAGTCATGGTACAGCTGGACCGCAGTCATGTGAATGCGCTAGCTCAGCATTGCCTCAGTGATGCATCAAGTGGAATGGACGACTTGCTCCGAGATGTGTCGGTGCTCGTGGAAGTCAAACAGGTGACGCCCAACACGCTCGAAGACGCGCTTGGCAGACTCGACGCCTCTCGACTCAAGCAGTTTGTGCTCGTGGGGGAGATCGGACTCTCCGAAGTCTCTACAAGTGGAACCAAAGCGTCCAACAGCAGCAGCAATGGCGCCATGTTCCCAACCACTGCTGTGTTTGACAACTGCTCGCTCTGTCTACTGCGACCGCGCATGCTCCGCGAAGGTCATGTCGGCGAAATTCTGGACGCGATCTTGAAAGCGGGTTTCGAGATCTCGGCTCTCAAGACGCTGTACTTCCAGATGAACGACGCCGGCGAGTTCTTCCGCGTCTACAAAGGGATCGTGCAGCAGTACCACGTACGTTCGCGCTTCGTAAAGATCAATTCCAGCACGTAGACTAACGCAGCATGTATCTCTCTCTCTCACTCTGCATGTCTGTAATCAGGAGGTGCTCAAGTACATGTGCTCGGGTCCTTGCCTGGCACTCGAGATCCGCGGCGAGGACGCCGTGTGCAGGTTCCGCGAGTTCTGCGGCCCGTTCGACGTGCAGATCGCGCAGGCGCTGCGTCCCACGAGTCTACGCGCGACGCTCGGCAAGACGAATCTGTTGAACGCCGTGCACTGCACAGACTGCCCCGAGGACGGCGTGCTCGAGAGCCAATTCGTTTTCCATTCCTTAGGTTAGTTAGTATCTGGTTCAGCAGCGACGAGATGTTCCATCTATCATTTTGTATTTGGTTAGCCCCAACCAATGGGAAAATGAAACGGGAATGACCTGCGCTGCTGTTCCTCCATCTCGATCTGGCCGTCCGATCCTTGCAGACGCTTCTTCTTGTGATCTTGGACAGCGTTGCGCACGAGCATGTACCCATAGAGCGGCGGCACCACCACGACTGCGGCGGAGAGCGCTACGACGCCGATGACTGCGACCACGACGCCTTTCGTCGCCAGCACAAACGGCGCCAGGCAGCCGTGCTCGCGGAAATCTGCCAGTGGCATGCAGAGCTTCTTGTTGTGGGTAGCTCTGGGCCGCAGGCACACCCAGCAGAACTCGTGGTCACAGCGAGTGCAGGTTGTCTTCGCACATCCACCTTCATTCTCAATGCCCACCTTGCAGTTCGGACACGCGCGCACTTTATGACGGCGTTTCCACTTGCCACAGCGCTTGTCGGCGCGTCGGCAGAGCCGCGTCCGGTGGTAGTCGCCGCCGCAGCGCATGCACGACTCGGTCTCGCACTCGGTGCACTTGACTTTGCGGTCGCGACAGAAGAGCGGCTCGTCGATGACTGCACTACAGTCGGCACGCGGACAGAAGCGCACGCCGGTCTTCCGGTTCTTGAGGAACGACTGGTACTTGGCGAACGTCTCCTGCTGCACAAGAGCTCCAATGAGGTCCTCTGGAAGCGGACGCACGCACTCTGGCGCTGGACACACGAGCTTCTTGGACGAGACCTCGCCGTCGAGGATCTTGAGGGTTATGTACTGCTTCAAGCACGCAGAGCAGCACGAGGTGTTGCATGCAATACATGCATGCACCTGGAGTGGATCAATCGTGTCCAAGCAGATCTGGCATTTGGGCTGCGGGGTTGTATCGCAGGAGCTGTCGGTGTTTCCGACTGCTGTCGCCGTCTCAATCGTAGCAATGGTCACCATCACAGCCAGTGGTTGAGCTGAGATGCACGCTGGCGTCGTGAAGGTATCCGTTGCTCTCAGTAACGAAATACGGGAAATGAACATCGGACCAGCCAGAGGCTTCAAGTATTAAAATGTTTTCAGCTGAATTTCAAGACGAACTCTGTGCTGGACTAAACTGAATGGGTTTGCAGAAAAAATCAGTGAACCAAGCCAGCTGGCAACTACTGTGGGTTGATGTTCGCCCACACCCATGTTTGCGGCCAGGTGTATTGATTGGCATAGGTTATTGACAGAGTCTGAGAGGTCCAAAAACACCCCTACGTACCACTCTGTTTAGGTGAAAAAGAGTGGGATTTTGCCCCAATTTGGACCTCTCAGACACTGTCAACAACCGCTTCGCAGGTATATTGGCCACAAGACTGCAACCTTCCGTCGCGGCACACGTGTCAATGTGCTCCTGCTCAAGGTTTAGCGTCCTGAGAAAGTAAGCCACCGGTCGGGCCGAGGCGAATTGAATCCCCAACGTACCGACCGTAACTTTGCGAGCCGTCCGAATCTTCATGGACAGACGCTTCGACTGTCAGTCTTCGAAGCCAAATGTCAAACTTTCACAGCATTGACAGCCGACTCTCCGCTGTGAATTGAGTGGCACGTGTATCACGGTTCGAGGCAAGGCGGCAGCCAGACCACCGGTACACAAATGAGTGCTATGCAATTTGTCCAAACTGACAAACGATGTAGGTGTCAAAAACAAATACTACAAGTTCAGTCCACCACATCAACAGCAGTGCGCTATACTGTGTGAATAGCTCAGTGGAAGCGCATCGTCGACGACCACGTACAATTATCAGCTCTTGTCGACCCTACTGAGCTTAGCGTCTTCCTCCGTCGGATTCGAGCTGCGGGTTCCATGAGCTCGACGGATTTCCAGCTGACAAAGAACAATAGCAAGTATACCAGAGCTCTCTGCTTTAGAGACATGCTACCACCACGAACCTTGGCTCACTTTGCTCGCTCAGTGGACCATCACGACAGTATTGCAAATGCACGCCGCTTTTTCTCAAGTTGTCCTCTTCAAATGGACGTTTTGGAATTTTTGTCGTGCTTCTGCGAAGTTGAAGCATATCATTGAGAAAATCTGATTGGTCAAAACTAAAAAATGGATCTGACAAAATGTACTGTGGGCCACACTAATCGTGGCGATTCACAAGTTGTTTTCGCACCATTTTGAGAAAACAGGTCGAAAATGAGCACCAACGGCAAGAAGCGCGTGCTGGAGGAAGACGCGTACGTGGAGCAGCTGGAGCAGATCATCGAGCGCGACTTCTTCCCGGACCTCCCGGCGCTGAGGGAGCAGCAGGCGGTACGAGTCTTCCACACAGCGGCCCAGAGACCAATCCGTCGGCCACAAAATACAGATCACTGACCTTCATACTGTTGTTTGTAGCTGCTCAATAGCGGAGGCAGTGCTGCTGATCCGCAGCTCACAGCGACGACACTTCGCGGGACAGGAACGCGCGTGGCGCCACGAGGCAGCGCTTCAGTGCGCAGCAGACACGCGTTGTCCAGCTGGGACCACCCCACGCCGACTCGCCGTGATGAGTTGGTCCTGTACGAGCGGCAGCAGCAGAATGAAAATGAAAACGAAGAGACAAGCGAACATGATGAGAGCATCAGCACCGCCGAGACGACGCTCAATCGCTTTGTGGTATGAGCTTCTATAGTTCTTTGCTATGTCGACAGAAATGTAGTATGAGCTGACGTGTATTCTATGCACTTTTAGGCAACGCACACGTCCGAGGACAACGAGTCGTTCAATGTGCTGCAGGAGAAGACCGTGGAAGAGCACAAGAAGCGCTACCACTGGGCGTACGACGTGGACGAAGCGCGAGGCGACCCGAAGTTGCACCTGCTGTCAGATGGCACATGGATCTCGAAAGCGCAGCGGCGCATAGTTGACGAGGTGTGCGCTCCAAAAGGTGTGGCAGTAGTGCATTTTTCCTCATCGCATTCATACGAAATGCCAAAGTGCAGTATGATTAACGTGGGATGCTATACCTGCTAACACTACAGGGCTGATTGACAACCGACCAAGCGCGCCAGACACATGGAAGTTTCGCGCTCGGAACCCGCTGCTGTTTCCTCCAGATCTGAAAGAGACCCGCGATATCTGTCAGGTATCAATGCCCTTACGATCGCCTTCCCTTTGATGTTTAATTCCCGCATTGATTAACATTGCATGTGATACTTTCTGTGCTGATACAGGTCGATCCAAGCTCTACGGACCAGTTATTGCTCGAGAATGGCGCAAATACTCGCCTGGGACGCCCCGCCAAGGCGAAAAAGATAACAGTGTACGCCAACTCGAGGTTCCCTGTAAGCGAATATGAGCACGTAAGTATGCGCTTAGTTGTTTCGCATCCAGAGATGATGAGGATGGATGCTGGTGTGGTGGTGATTTATTGACAATAGTGTGCTTGCTTTCCTATTTGCAGGACAAGAAGGCAGCAGCTCTAGCGTCGGCAAGAGCACAGGACGACTTCAGTTTGGTGCAGATGACGCCGTCGATCGTACCAGGAGTGGACGCGAGTCCGCTCATGACCTGGGGAGATATTGAAGGTACTCCGATGGCACTCGACGCTCGAGCAACACCAGGTATGATTCATCCGGACGAATGCGCTGTCGTGCGAGAATGAAGCTAATCAGATGGGAACTCTGTCGTTCTTGTGTGCAACAGAGCGGATGCTTAGCGGTCCATCCTTTGAAGTTAAGGAGACTTCGAGACGCGAGAAACTCGCAAACCGCCTCGAAGCCCAGACGGTGAGCACCTCACGTTCGTCAGCCCCGCTCACATTATTCAGATCATTGTCATTATCTAACATCAACTTTGATTTTTGTTTATTTCCACATGAAAAAGCGGCTTCGCAAAGCAAACTCCAAGAAGAAAACGTCGACGCCACTGCACTCTGCTCTGCGGAAGCGGCCATTTGGAGAACCGACAACAACGGGACCTCGAAGCATCCACGAGCGCCTCACGAGCGTCCGCACTCCGTTCGGCGGCGACTCGGAGCTGCGCGCCAGTTACTCGACACCCTTGCGGCCACCGCGCCATCCTCAGCCTCCTCCTTCAGCTGTTGCTGCAAAGGCACGAAAAACAAAGTAATTTCGGAACGGAGCCTTGTCTTTTTATACCTCTCTCTACCTCTCTCTGTCTGCCTGACTGAGTGGAAGTGCCACTACTGACACGCATGCCTGCGAGCGCTTCTCCTATATTTACTTACGCGATGTGGTTGCCCTCCAAACAGATTCAAAAGCCATGATGATGGAGATTGGTCAGCAGTTCCGAGCCGGGTCCTACTTGTTGACTTACATTTGTGCATTTGGCTGGTTCGCGAGGTAAGCCCCCAGCTTCTACTCATCCGTTCTTGGAGCTCAAGGCACCGGAGAGAGCGATGACAGCAGCAGCAGCAGCAGCAGCAGACCACGGGCTCTACAAACTCGTGATCATCGGTGGCGGACCAGCGGGCATTGGCGTGTTCATCCGCGCAGCACGCACAGGGTTCCTGCCACGATTGCTTAATCCCCAGCTTCATGGCACTCACAAGGATCTGGAGCTGAGCGAGCGCTGTGGGTTCAAGCAGAAAGGTGTCGCAATCCTCCACGACGGCAATGCGAACACTTTCGGGTCGGGGTCTCTGGGCAACTACCAGATCAACTCCAACACTTTTGCCAAGAGCTTGCTCAGCAGCGTGCTCGACGAGAAGCCCGAGCTCGACCCTCCCGAGAGCATTAAAAACACGTTTCTCGAGCACGCGCGCGAGCACGAGAGCACCCAGCGACTTGAGCAAATCGGCCTCGCGACCGCGTGTCTCGTGGAAATGGGCAACTTTCTCAAATACGTCGGCGGCTGCGCGCTCAAGGAGCTGGAGCTGCACTCCGAGACCAGCAAGTGCCTGCTGAACACCAGCGCGACCAAGTTCGAGGTGCTCGAGAGCGGCGTCATCCGCATTGAGGCGCAGCACATGGGTGAGACGCTCGTGCTGCACACCGAGCACTTGGCATTGGCGATGGGCGGTCGTCAGGAGCTGCCGACTCTGGACAACCCGGCGCTGAAGACCAAGATGTTCACGTCCGAGACGTGTCTGCGAGACGACGGGTTTGCGCTGCTGAAGGAGCATTTGCTGCACGCGCCAGACAGGAAAGTGTGCATCGTCGGCGGCTCGCACAGCTCGTTCTCGGTCGCGTGGATGCTGCTCAACAGGTTTCACTCCAAAGCTAGTAGCAGTGGAGCCAAGCCCAAGGTGGGCAACCAACTTCAAAGCCAAGCCCAGGTCCAGCCCCTCGCGATGCCTGCAGCTACAACAATTACCACCACCACTATAGTCAAAGAAGAACCGGAACCAGTGGCCACCAGTACGCCAAACCCAGCTGAGTCACCGACAAAGAGCGCACTGCCGCTTTTGAAGGAGCTGGCGATCAGTCCCGTGAGCCCCACTGAACCGTTGGCGTCTGGATCAGTATCAACAGGTCCAATAGCATCAGTATCAAAGTGTGATAGTGTCAAGAAGCCCAAACACATCGATCCATTCGCGATCTTCAAGCCCAAGGACATCACGATCCTGCACCGCACGCCCATCCGGTGCTACTACGCGTCCAGGAAAGAGGCCGAAAGTGACGGCGCGGACGGCAGTCGCGTGGATCGCACAGGCTGCGTCAACACCTTCACGGGGCTGCGCGAGGACTCGAAAGCGCTCTTCAAGGACGTCAAGAGCGGTAAGGAGACCCGCGTGCGGCTCTTCCAGGTGAACCAGCACGGCTGCCAGAACCTCACGGCCAAGGCGTACGAGTCTGCGAGTGTGATCGTCTGGTGCTGCGGCTACAAGACGCGCATGATCCCAGGATTCGACGCCCAGGGCAAGGAAATCCAGTTTTACGAGGAGAACAGCGTGATCAAACTGGATCTGAACGCTCGATTGCAGGTCTAAGTGAACAAGCCCACTCTGGAGCCGTTTGCCAATGTACTGGGACTGGGACTTGGCTTCAGTTTGCGCTCGGCGGTGGACGAAATGGGCACCGAGACCCGAGCCGACGGCGTGACAGTGTACCATCGACGAGGCGCGACGCTCGTGCTCGCAGCGCTCTTCGGCTCCGAGGTGTTTGGCTCGGAAGCCACGAGCTTTGAAGACATGGTCGAAAAGGTGCGTTGCTCTGTCTGCTATGGACAGGTTGGGGTGTTGGGGTGGTCTCTAATATCTTGGTTGCTGTTTGATTGTAGAATGACAAGAAGAAGCGCGACTCTCAGGCTGCAAAGAGCGATGCTGCAACCGCAGCGAATGGCGAGCCAGTACTATCAGCAGTGGTTGGTCATACGCTTGGCGACAAGCTCAAGAGGTCAATGAACTTGGTCAATTTCTACCAGTGTTTGGTTTTGCAAAGGGCGAGCCTTACCAACTCTGCAGCTTCTTCTCGTTCTCCTTTGCGCAGTAGACCCATAAGCAAGATCGCTGTTCCGCATGGAGGCTCGCATCATAGCTGTCCAGCCAAGAGCTCAGCCCCATCGATTAGCAGCAGCGGCTCAACGCCCGCCAAGATCACGCTGACGCTTCACACAGTGAGTGGCTGGCAGTTAGTTCACGTTGCTTTCTGGATCATGCCATTTACTAATTCTTAAAGTTGCATCAGCTGACCAAGCTCTCTTCAACTGCATCACCGCCAACGCGACGAGCGTCCAACACAAAGCCACTTGGGGCCACTGGTGGCGGCCTCCACACGAACAACCACGAACAGCTCTCGCACGTGCAGCACCCGCTGACGAACCCGCCGGTGAAGCTGCTCATGGAGCGACGGCGCACCGCCGACGCGCTGATGCTGGCAGCGTCCGCAGCAGCAACGCCACCGGCGATCGCTGCAGCCGAGCCTCAGCGCGAACAGTAGCAGTAGCTTTGAGGTCGATATGACAGACACAAGCGACGCTCGTCGCCCTGTTTTCTGACTGACGTTACACATGGGGGCAACACAAGACACGATATCACACACATTGTGGCGACCGTTTGGCCCGAGCATACGGAAATAGCCGGAGCGGGTCGCCTGGTGTTTGAAAACGGGTCAGCAAAACCCCGTTAAGACACAAAACACCCGAGACCAGTTTGCCGAGACGAGCTTGTTTTACAGGCAAAATCAACGATTCCTTTCGCAGCAAGAGCGCTATGGAAACGCCCTCTTACACACCACCACCTCAAGTTCTGACATACCGGCAACACGCCAAACGTTCGCACGAAGCGCAAAGCTGGCGAACGAGGTACCACCGCCCTAAATCCCGCCATAAACGCTATATGAATCGTCGAGCGGCCGTGCGTGACTCGCGCAGAGGACTTCGGGTACAGTGCACGTAGACAAAACCACTGAGCTAGTTTTGCCAACTTTTCAAGGGGTTTATAGCATTAGACCCTCTGTTTTTCGTGTACCGAAGACAGTAGCTAAGCAACAAAATGAGAAAGATCCCAGTATTTAAGTCGTCGATCTAACAACCGATTGTAATGAAGAGCAAGTAGAGACAGAGCAGCGCTATGATTGGGAGGAGGACAATTCCAGCGTTCAAGTAATCGATCTCACAGCCGATAGTGAAGAAGAAGCAGAACAGCCGCATGATCATGAGGAGGACGAAGAGCATGACGACGTGCAAGAAGAGGACAGCGACATTGATCTGTTCGTGGACTGCTAATGGCCAGCCAACATGGCTCGGGTCAAGCACACTGAAAACCCAGACAACATCGTCGTTCCTGACCTCGGCATTATGAACTGATGTGGACGCAGTGGTGTGTGCTATTGCGATAGTTGCCCAAATACTTTGAGCAGCATTTTCTGCAGTGGATATAACTATTGGCATGATCGTTTGTGCGGAAACCGCCCGAGAGATGCAGAAGGGTTGCAATTGCGTCTCGGCCCACTACAGTATGCGGTTTTTACCAAATCTGGGATGGAGGAAGGTGCCATTGTGGGCGAATATGCAGGTGTTCTCCCCAATTACGATTACTCAAAGGATGCAAACCAGAGTAGCGAATACAACATTGCAATTGACATCAGATCATCCAGAAAAGAAAAACTGTACATCGAAGCTCGAGAACGCGAATCTATCAGTAGGATTTTGAATCACTCTTGTGATCCGAATTGCCAGTTTTTCGAGGTCCAGAACCGACGTCGCGTCACAATGGTCGTTGCAGCTATTCAGGACATCCACCAAGGAACAGAACTGACTGTGGACTATGGAGATCAGATTTGGTGTAGCTGCCGTTATGGCTCACAGTTATGTCATGGGTAGAATTCCGGTGTTACATGAACTAGCAGAAGCTTTGACGTCGTAAATAATACCACTACTGTGTTCCTTTGAATATTATTGCGGATGTGGGATTCAATACTAAAGTGTGTACTCAAGTCGCACATTGTGTATGGGAATACCAACGAGTAGGAGAATGAAATAGAGTAAAGCCTGAGTTTAGCAGAGTGTGGACATCGATGGCGGCAATCATGACAAGTCTCTCGTTGCCATTAAAACGAATTTTCGGGTGAGGGACGCAATTATAAGAAGAATATGAAAGAGGCAGATCTAATGTTACGGACAAACGACAATCCTGAGTTAGGCAACCTCGGGAGGACACACCCAACTACTCGTGTAGCCTGCTTGAGTATTGATGAGTTATATTGCAAATGAGAGACAATAAACACTTTGGAAGTAAAACGAAGCTAATGCATCTTGTATTGGAGTTAAGTATGCAAGGCAAAGATCAAGTAATCGTTTAAAAAAACAAAAGCGGTGACTGTGCAGGCGAGTTCTGTGATCGAGAGCTAATTCTTCTTCTCGCAAGTTCGCTTAATGCGGCCTCGTTGGCCGCACGTCGAGCAGCGGTGTGCAGGGCCACACACTTCCTCTCCAAAATTCCACATTCGTTTAATGGCAGGCAACCACGTCGGATCACTCGTAATCTTGCTTTCGATCGGGATCAAAACTGCCATGTTGTAGAAGGCAGTCGCATAGTTCTGCATCCTGTAGCACGACTGAAACACGCTGAACACATCTTCGTTCTGCCCTCAGCTGTGAAGAGCGGCGATAAAATGGTGGCACGGAACTCCCGGCTGACCCATGAAGATGCAAGTACACGAGCCCAGCGATGTGTTCGCCCGACCGCCGGACACGCATTGCAGTTCCAGTGTGGTGAACGTAGCTGGTGTCGACCGAAGCGTGCTGGACTGCATGTTGGCCGATTTCATTGCTCTGTTCGTTGTACAAGTTGTAAGCTGCAGGCGTTAACTTCATGTTCTTCTCATACCAAGCGTCTGCATTTTGCGACCTGGTGCAAGCCGCATCGACGAACGCACTGCACATCGCTTGATTGAAGGCGGAGAGGTTAAGAGAATGCATTCCCTTTACCAGCTGTGTTCCGAACACATTTTTCATGAAGTTTGACGTGCGCCATCCGTAGAAAGATGTGATACCCACGTTCGCAAACACACACCAGCGTTCCGGTGCAATCTCCTGCAGGTACTGCTGGACGTCTGCACCGATCTCGAACGCGATCCAGGCGAGCTTGCTCTTGTACTCTTCTTCGGTCTGGGACGCTTGTAGTTGCCACACCAGGTTTTGTGTTGATGCTTGAATTTGGGGAATTGAGCGATCAGGTTACACTGGATATGAAGTGTGCAGAACTGCAGGTTGAGGCTGAATGTGTGTGCGACGGATATAATCGACTTGTTGTGGTCACAGAACAGAATAATGCTTGAGAAGCCGTATCTATGACGCAAGAGCTTGCTGAAGAACCAGGTGTAGTTCTCGACATCTTCCGATTCCACCAACGCAAAAGCAATCGTAACAGCCTGTTGATTGTTGTCACTTCCGACGAGGTGCATATGGTGTTCGCTGTAAGACAGACACTTAGAGTGTGCGCAATCGACCCAGAGCAAACTCTGCCGCGCTAAGTGAGCGTCTGTGAAGACTTTGGCGATGACCATTGCCCGCTTGAATGGGTTGGACGAGTCATTCTCGGCTACGACGACGCTTCCGGGATTCAGTCTTTCAAAAGCTGCGAGGCAGGGCGGTATCTTCTGGTAGGATAGACCAACCTCCTCGGCGCCAACGTCGTTCACTTGTTCTCGCGTACGATACAGCGTTCGCTTCTTCTTCACGAGTGAGATGCGGTCTCTTGGTTAAACTTGATGCGTGAGAGCAGTAGCGGTGGTCGCTCCGTCAGCTCGTACTGGGCTAGCAAACGTCTGAAGCTCCGCGATCTGGCGTCTCGTCGGGTTGGGCTGGGACAAGTAATTGAAGTGCTCTGTGTTGATCGATGAGATGTACCAGTTGTCGTATGTCTTGTCCGATCTGCGCTTGCGATACACCCTAATGTAGAACTCACAGTCATTGGACGTGCATACGATGTGGCGATGCATTCCACTGCGCGTTTCCGTCTTCACCGGCTTTCCCTCGCTAAGTGTGTAGTCTTGAACAGCGTAGAGGGCGTCTGTGGCAGCCGCGAACGTCATTCCCCGGCTGAGATAGTTGAGCTCGTTGAGCTCGTCCATTGTTGCTCCCTCACACAGAGTTCTTGTGTTCTGCCGCTAAAAGCACTTGCATTCATCTCGTCTGTGAACGCTGTTAGCCATCCAACTCCGGATTTGGGCCTGATGGGTTCCAATCCATTAGAAAACAAGCTTAACTGATCGTTCCCTTCTCCATCCACTCATTGATATCTTGAATCATGATTGCACACACAGCATTCCACTTGTTACACACAACACACATTCCAATTTTTTGCATGATGCCGACTACACATTGTGGCACGCTTATACACATAATGCCACACATTCCATATTTCATACACGACATGACATTTTCCCTATCTAACAGGAAAGATGTGCACACAAAATAAATTAGTACTACTCTGTATGTACTAGTAAACCCTGTGCTAAAGTCCATTGTGTAGTGCACCACACATCACACATTAATACATATATTCATAGTCGTACAAATTGTGCACTCATTCAGAGTAGTACTCTTATTTATGAATTGTCATTTATCTGCACCCTTCATTAACGTAAAACAAAGTGCATAAAGATAAATGGCAAAAAGGCAACATGTAGACCATAAAGTGTCGTCAATTTCGTACTATTCACAAACAAAATGCCCTCAATTAAATAAAAGGATCAGAATTCCGTGATTATAGCCTTCCTTGTCAATTCGTCATCCTGGCCAATTAAGTATTAGGAATTGGTAGGGATGGCTATAAACGGAATTCCGACCTCCCCGCATAACCCAGCTGTGTAACATTTACATCAAGAGATACTCTATATATTTCTTATCCCATAACAGTTCGCGACACCACCGAGAGAAATTTTTGTCTTTTTCTCAGTTAATATTTATTGAATTAAATTAAGTACCCAGACAACGAACTTGGGCTACCATCCTATTCTAATCTTGCCATACAATTCTAATCTTGCTTTCTGAATGATTTGTTAATTATTTTAAAAGTAAATACACAACCGTTTTCGGTGGATGCTTGAAACCATCCTATACATACTTCAAGACAATTGTTCGTCATTGCCCATTCTCTTTCTGCGATATTTTCGTGATCGAGCAAAGAACAACACTCCAACAAAAGCCATGACCTTCGAGGCAAATAGTCTTGCTCTGATAGTAGTGTCTTCTAACTCAATTTATTTCCAAGTCTGCATCACGCCCCGCACAACTCCACCTCTCTCAACCACACAGGACCCGCAACCTCTGACCTCCTTGCAAAGCCCGTTTGATTCAAGCCCGATAAACACTCTAACTGACCTCACAATAGATCGAGTAGGCTCGCAAGACTCGCAAGACCACAAGGCCCCAAGTCCGCACTCGCAATTGCCACACTCACACGACCACAAGATCGCTCGCACTGGTAAGACCCACACTCGCAGGACCACATGACCCCAAGCCCTTGGAACTTGCAAGACCTACGACTACATGACCCCAAGCACTCACCCACCCCAGCAAGACCCACGATCCGAGGATATTGCGATCACATCATCACTCAAGAATGGGTTTGACGGCAAACACGAAATTGTTTTTTAGGGTCAACTCAACTGTATTGTAATCATGTAGGCATGGCGGACGCATCCACCCAAGAAAGACGAGGAGAAGCCCCCCAAGACAGACTTAGCCACAGTTAAAGTTAGGTCCCAGTTGGCTTCGCTCACGATCTTGGCCGCGATGGAGAGAACGACTCCATGTATGTGCTGGTGTAGATCTTGAACGCACGCCCGATCAGAGCGGGTAGTTCGATCTCAAGTGCGTTTCATTCTGGATGTGGCTAGCAAAGAGGCACACTTGGAATAGATACTAACGTGCTTGAAGGCACACTTTACATCGCCAGCTAAGAGTTTGGCTTCAACCGAAGGATGCTTTTCTTGCGCGTCGAGATATTCGGCCGTCACAGCATCGCGGTGCTGATACTCTAGACACTCAATATTTTCATGATCTGTGCAGCCGTTGATGGAATCTTCTTCGGGGAAATACAGATCGTGGGGGGGGGGGGGGGGGGGG
>JAASFI010000901.1:0-14358 GCA_023333705.1 Globisporangium viniferum | reverse complement strand
TCGCGCCACTAAAGACAGCGGAGGACCGTGGGGTCTTGACGATCGTGTAGCCGCCATGTTCAGTTGGTGTCGACGGGAGTTTCCCAGCTGTAGCAGCAGTAGAGGATTTTGGCGCCATGATGAAGCCTTGTGGGTGTCCTCGGCTTCTTCTTGTTGTTGACTTGGATGCTGGAGTGGGAATTGGAGAATGACGACTTACCCTCGCGGATGAAATGGTTGAGTCGGAGGTGGCTCGTAGAGGGCGAAGGTCAACTGAATGGAGACCACGCGCGGTTCGGTGGTGGCATCGTTCTCCTGAAGTAAGTCATCTGAGTCGATGGGAAACTCGAGAGACAGACAGACAGACAAGCAAGGGTTCGGGAGCCCAACTGCGTAAACGAAGAATACGAGGAAGAAGAAAATGATCGAGCGATGTGGTTGTGATGAGGGTACTGTAGCCTGAAAAGGACCCGCGCATTGAGTCCAACTTTACAGTTAAGCCAGGGACCACAAACAAGCGAGTTCCACCCTCAACCCAAGATCTGGAAACGAAACGAAAGGCGAAATCTGAGCAGACGAACGAACGAAAGTGGGCGGATCTCGTCTCCTCCCTGTCCATTTCTGAGTCAAATGGAGACCTCGTGAGGACGAGAAATGAGGAAGGAGGAGGGAGAGGAGGAGGGGCTTTGCTTCAGCTTTTAGCAAAAGGCAACAAAAAGCCCTTCAGTTTTGTCAGCGAAGCAGCAGTGCAACTGCACTTTACGAGAGTGAACCATGCAGTGCACTTGAAAACCAAAACCCGAGTGGGTTGAATGTTGGCATTGTCAAGTCCACCAAGATTGTTATTATGTTTCAGAGGTCATCAATTGTTGTGACGTGTAAAAGCAAACAAAATGCCATTATACTATAAGAATACAATAAATTACAAAGGTTATCAGATGTCGAACTTTGATTTGCAATGCAGAAGTGGGATCGAGTGGGAACCACGTGAAAAGCGCGCAGAGAATCAGATCTCGCCATTGACAAACGACACCCCGCTTTAGTCGCAGTTTGCAGTCGATCGAATCAAAATCACTCACTCTTCTGTCGAAGACGCTTCAGAACGAAGCCACCTCCAATTCGAGGTGCTGCGTCGAGATCGACGCATCCCGTTCATAGATTCTATCGCAGTTCTCCAAGATCTCTTCTCTCACGTGAATCATAGTTGCAACTACTGTATCTGCATGCTAGATTCGTCTCCATTGGCTACACCTGAAGGTGACGACGCGCATATATTATTGACACGTTCTTTATCAGTTGATCGTGTTGATTGTGAATCACCGCCGCGAGTGATTATTCCTTTCTTCAGAGATGGCTTACGATTACTGCAGTGGTTTCTTCAGAGGTGCCTTGGAGGCACTAACGCGAAATCGTTGAAGGAGACCAGATTTTGCTAGAAGATCAAGAAGGATACGAAGGAGCGAAATACGACCAACCACACTCTCGAAGCAGCCAGTGGGATGAATGAAACTCTATCTGAGTACAAACTTGCGCCGATATACAGTAGCAGCTTTACGATTCGATCTTCAAAAGGAGTAACTCTGGTAGAGTCAGAGCATACTCGAGTACACTGTACTGTAGTACTTCCGAAAAGCTCTCACGAGCTTTGAATATTTACGCAGTCACGGGCGTCGACTGCTCTCATTGGGACACGTCAGCTGAATCCACGGATCGAGGAGGTTTGATTGGAGGAACAAACACGGAGCGAGGTGGCTTTCTCTGTCTATCGGGTTGTCCTGCAGGTTGCCTCGAGCCCTCATCCAGTGTTCTTGCGCGTCGCACAGAGAGGCTTTTGGATATCGAGGACAGGTCCGTTGACTGTGAATAGTTGCTAAATTAAAAAGAAAGGTGCGTCAAAGCGTGCAGGAATCGAGCGAGGTACTGAACGCGATTTGATATGCAGCATCAAGAAAGCTCAACCGTCTTCTGAGCTCTCGATGGCTCTATTTCTACTGTAGTAGCGCTCGATAACTTGGCTTATGAATGACGCGTGTACACCATGACGCCGCCAGGTACGATCAACACGAGCAGCGCCACGATCGCGCACGTGCAGCAGTCGGTGACCGCCTGCCAAGCGGTGAGGTCGATGGTCATAGTCCTTGCGGGTGTTGATGCTGGGGTAGTGGTAGTCGTAGTTGGGGTTGTTGGTGCATGCGGAACCTGGATCCGCCCGTAATGGAGTTGGCGCTGTGACACCGAGCAAGAGTTCGAGCAGCACTCTGTTTGCGTAGCTGGCAGCATCTTGTACTTTACAAAACACAGTCAGCAGGTTCATCGACTGGCACGCAACCACGGCAGTCATTATGTAGTAGCTCTTTAGACACGCAGTTTGGCTGATACAAAGATACTCTGTCAGCATGCGGGTGTCTGGAAGCTTATATTGAATGTTGGTTATTATGAAATAGGATATAAGAAAGCATAGTATGCAGCAGGAATCGAGGTTTCCAAGATACACAGAGCGATGATATGCAATAGTCTTGAAAAGCGGAGAAGAAAAGCAAATGCCCAAGCGAAGATATGCCAGCTGTGGTGAGCGAGCTTCTCACCCTCCTGCGTGAGAAGACTTGCTCACAGACGCCAACCGCATCTTCGCCGGGCCATCGATGGTTGTTCAGTCAGCAGACTGGACTTAGTGGCGACGGTACATCATCACGGCGCCGGCCGCGATCGACACGAGCATCGCGATAGCGCGCGTGTAGTAGTCCATGGTGGTCGTAGCAGCCACGGACGCAGCGAGCTCCGTGGTCTTGGTCGTCGTGGGCGTTGGCGTGACTGGGGCTGTCGTAGTCGCTGACGTTGGTCCTGGAGTCGGTGCTGAAGTCGGGGCCGCGCTCTTGAGCACACAGCTAGCGACAACCTTGTACTTGATGGAGCAGTCGCCAGCATTCATCGATGGGCACTCGACCGCGACGATACCGTTGGTCATCTTGTAGTTCGCATCGGCTTGCGACGCAAACGAGAGTGCGGTCACGGTCGTGGCCTCGAAGCAGGAGACGTTGGTAGCGGTCTTGACCGAGATGAGGCTCGTGGCGTTCTCCTGGTACTTGACGTTGGTGTTGATGAGGTTCCCGTTCACTTCGATCACCTTCACTGACTGGATGTCCGCGCGGCTGGTGGCGGTGTCGCAGACAAGCGCCGAGTTGTTCTCGTACACAAAGTCCGCAGCCGTCAGCTCCACGGTTTTTCCGACAGGGATCGGCTTGGCGGTGTTGGCGTCTGGAATCGTCTTGCAAGCGGTACTCGCCGCCACACATTCGCCAAGGACCTCGTACTTGACCTCACAAGTCCCCGCTGAAAGGCACTCGACCGTGATACTCGGAATGGTCTTGCCAGGGTTCACATCGGCCACCGCGGCGGCAAGCTTCACCTCGGCTCCCGTATCGAAGCAGGTGACGTCCGCGGCGCTCTTGACCGAGACCTTGTGGGCCGCGTCTTTCTGGTACCCGACGTTCACGCTGATACTGGCAGAGTTGGTTTCGATTATCTTGACCGACTTGACGTCCAAGCGCTTGTTGGTGTCAGCGGAGCAATCCTGTGCAGTAATGACATTCGTGGTCGCGAGGATCTTGTCCAGAGGAATATCCTTCGGCGTGCCCTTGTCCACGGAGAGCGTCACCGACTTGGTTGGGATACCATCTGCTGTGCAAGTGGCACTGACGTCCACGCACTTGGCGACGATCAGGTGCTTCATGACGCAGTCGCCCGGGTTCGTTGCGAGACACTCAACCGTGACAACCGCGTCTATTTTGTCCGGGTTTTCATCTGCTTTCGCAAAGCCGAGCTCAGTTCCAGCCGAAGTGTAGCAGCCAACGTCCGAGATGGTCTTGACGACGCGCTGCAGCTTGTCGGCAGTTTCCTGGTACTTGGCGTTGATGTTGACGCTGCTTCCAGTCGTTTCCACGATGGAGGCCGACACGATCTCCACGCGCGTGCCGGGGTCACATGTACCAAATGGCGTTGTCTTGTCTGCCTTGAAGAATTGCGCCGAAGCAATAGGCAGGGTCGCACCATTTACAGGAGCGAGGTTACCAAAGCCGGTGAGAGTATCGCCGGTCGGGCAGGGACTGCTGGTAGGCACGCACTTGCCGAGGATCTCATACTTGACTGAGCAGGGAGTGTCAGTCGATGGGCACTCGATTGTGACGGAAGGGATAGTTTTGTCAGGGCTCGCGCCCGCTTTCGTCGCGAAGCTCAGGTCGGTGGCCAAAGAAGTCTGGTAGCACGAGACACCCGTGACACTCTTGACCATCGCAGTGGTCGGCTTCGTGAGTGCATTCTGGTAGCCCGCCTTGACGTTGATGTTGGCTCCGTTTTGCTCCGAGATCTTGGCAGATATGATGTCCACACGTTCCGCATCTGCTTTGCAGCCTAACGCTACAGCGCCCGCAGCAGTGGTTTCCGCCACTGGGACCGTAAGCTTGTCGTTAACATTGATCGGTTTCGCGACAAAGCTGGCAGCAGCCAGCGCTGAGCACGTGGTGCTCACTGGCACGCACTTGCCGACGACCTTGTACTTGACGGCGCAGCCTGCGTCAGTGGACGGACACGAGAGCGTGATCACAGGGCTGACCGCGTACGGGTTCGCATCCGCCAGCGACGCAAAGCTGACATCATCTGCCGTGTACGCAAAGCACGGACCGTCCGCGGCGCTTGACTTGACGGGGAAAGTTTTCGCAGTGATGGTACCCGCAAGGGCTCTCTGGTAACTCACATCGACCTTGACGGGATTTCCGCTCGCTTCCACAAAAGTGGCCGAGACGATGTCCAAGCGAGTGTTGGCAGCAGTGCAGCCGGTGGTGAGCGCTGCCCCGGTCGTCGCATCCACGACTTTCTTCAGGTCGATGGTCGCTGTGGAGATTCCCTTTCCGGGAACAGTCTTCGCGATCGAAAGAGTCTCAGGCGTACCTGGCAGGGCCGGGCATTTGCTCTTGTCCACACACTCACCGACGACTTCGTACTTGAGGCTGCAGCCAGCCAAATTCGGTTCCAAGCACGTGATCTCAATGTACGGGTCAGTCTTGTCGGCGTTTCCATCCGCCTTGACGCCAAACTTGAGCTCGGACCCCGTCGACGCGTACTGCACACCGCTAGCGACAGCCAGCATGGACACTCGCGAGGCCGAACTGCTCTGGTAGCCGACGTCGATCTTGATGTTGGCCTTCTTGGTTTCCGAGATGATGAGGGACTTGATGTCGACGCGTTTCTTTGGGTCAGTGCAAGTCAATTTCGCTGATTCGCCAGTGGTGCTCACGAAATCCGTCACGGGAACGGCCTTGACGCCCTTCACCGCGAGAGTGTCAACAACGACAGCAGTGCCCGGCACAATCACAGCACCGCTCGCGCCGATGCACTTGCCCACGATCTGGTACTTGATCGAGCAGTCATCAGTGGTCGTCGTGGCGCACGTGAAGGTGACAACAGGAGTGACCAAGTCCGGGTTCATCGGCGCGTTCGCCTCAAAGCTGACGTCGTCCTTCGAGCCACTGTATCACGATGCGCCGGTGAAGCTTTTGGCGACGAGGAACGTCTTGTCGTCTTTCTGGTACTTGACGGTGGCAGTGATTGGTGCGTCATTCACTTCAACGACCTTCAGAGCAGTGATGTCCAGGCGCTTTTTTTCGCCACAATCAGTAATTTTGTTGCCGTCTGAGTCCACGACCTCCGTCGTCACATCGACTATCTTCGGCGTGGCCTTTGGAAGAGCAGTGGCGGTGGCCAAGACCGCTGGACAGGTACTCGCATCCACACACTGAGCTTGAACCAAGTAATCGACGGAGCAAGGCGCAGCGTTCGACTCCAAGCAGGTGATGTCAACATACGGGACTGTGTTACCAGGGTTTGCGTTTGCTTCCGCGACGCTGAGCGAGGTTGCAGCCGTTGTAGGTCTGTAGCATATGCCACTCGCAAGGGAGTCCGCCACGAAAGCGGGAGTGGGACCAGTTCCCATGTATCCCACGTCGACCTTGATGAGGGCTCCAGACTTCTCAGCCACCTTCACGGATATGATGTCCACGCGTTCGGTAGCAGTACAGGTGGTTGCCGTGATTGCGGCCCCCGCAGCAGTCGTGAAATCGCCCAAGAGCAGCCTCTTTTTGCCGACATCCCCAGTCTCCGGGACCGAAACTGCTGTCTTCACACCAGTGCCGCTAATCACTGCGCAAGTGGAACTGACGGCGACGCACGTGGTGACAACCTTGTACTTGATGTTGCAGTCTGTCCCGGGTGGACAATTGAAGGTAACGAGGGGGGTGACTTTTTCTGGGTTCGCATCCGCTAGTTTCTTAAACGAGACGTCGGCTTCCACGGCGCTGTAGCACGACGCGCCTTGGAAGGTCTTGGCTTCGACGAAATACGTGGCGTCTTTCTGGTACCTGACACTGCCGGTGATCGCCGCGCCGCTCGTTTCAACCACATCCACGGACTTGATGTCAACGCGGAAGCCGGTATCGCACTTGGGGGCAGCATTACTTGTCGCGTCCACGAGATCCGCCAACGCAAGATCCATCGGCGTGCCCGCAGAAATCTTGACAGCCGAAGTCGAAAGAACGGGGCAGGTACTCTTTTCCACACACTCGCCAACGAGATCATACTTGAGCGCGCAAGGGGTACCAGTGGCAGCCAGACACGTGATCTCGACGTAGGGGGTGACTTTGTCCGAATTGCCATCTGCCTTGGCCAAGAACTTGGTAGACGTCGATTCGAGGCACGTGCCAGTAGCCAGGCTGTACACAGCGAGTTGGTTGGAAGTGTCTTTCTGGTAGCCCACGTCGACCTTAATGTTGGCGCCAGAGGTCTCCGAAATCTTCACAGACTTGACATCCAGGCGCTTCGTTCCGGTGCAAGTCATGGTCTTGGAAGGATCGGCGGGATTTTTGATGTCCGCAACGTCAACGACCTTCTTTCCTGTGAAGGACTGGACGACGACAGGGGCAACGCTGAACGCCGAGCAGGCAGTACTCTTCGCAACACATTCGCCAACGACCTTGTAGTTAACCGAGCACTTGGTATTCGCTGAAGGGCACTCAAGTGTAACGACCGGCGTGACCTTGTCTGGGTTCGCATCTGCTTTTGTCACAAAGCTGACGTCCGCCTCCACGCCAGTGTAGCAGGACGCACCGGCGTAGCTTGTAGTCACCACCGAAGCCCCCGCGGCGTCTGTGTACTTGACGCTGGCCTTGATAGTCGCGCCGTTCGCTTCCACAAGGGTAATACTCTTGATGTCCACACGGTCGGTACAGGGATCAAGCGCGGTGCCATCCGCCTTCACGAAATCGCCAACCAGAAGATCCAGCGTATTGGTCGCCAGGACATCAGTTGCGGTGGTTGGAGGAGCTGGGCAGGTACTCTTGTCCACACACTGAGCCTGGACGAGATAATCTACCTCACAATTGACTGCGTTTGTTGTCAAGCAAGTGATTTCCACGTACGGGACTGTGTTTGCAGAGTGACCATTCGCTTTCGCAGCGCTCAACGCAGTCGCCGACGACGCAGGCTGGTAGCACGATCCGGTCGCCAGGGTGTCGACCAGGATAGGGTCCGTGGAAGCAGTCGTTTGGTATCCCGTGTCGACCTTGACGACGCCTCCGGTCTTTTCAGAGACCACAACGGAGGTGATCTCCAAGCGCTGAGAGGCAGTACAGGTTGGTGCCGCGTTGGCGTTGTTCGCTGCGTCCTTAAAGTTTGCTGCAAGAAGCTTCGACTTGGCGTTTACAGTAATCGGCGCACCAGCGGTAATCCCGGTTCCGATTGCTGGACAGGCAGGGCTACTGGCCACACAGGTGGCATGGATCTCGTACGTGACAGCGCAGTCAGTAGCTGTTCCATCTGGGCACTTGATCTCGACAACGGCATCGACTTTCTCCGGGTTCGTCGCCGCATACGTGTCGAAACTGAGGTCACTCGTCGTCGGCTCGTAGCAAGTCGCGTCCTTGAGGGTCAGGAGCGTGAAGGGGTTTGTGGCCGTCGCACTTTGGTATTTGATGTTGACATTGACGTTCAATGGGGACGGCGTCGTTTCGATCACCGTGACGGACTTAATTTCCACTCGTTCGGTTCCAGCACACGAGCCGAGCAGAGTATTCCCACCGACAATGAAGAAACCCGCTGACGCAATCTCCTTCACTTCGCCATCGGCCAAAGTTGCGGGGACCGCGTCGCTAGAAGCAGTTGGACAAGCAGCGCCGGCTGAAGCAATCGCAAGCGACGCCACAGTTCCGAAGAGCACGCGGCGAGCCATTTCTGCGATCGACGCACTGGGAGCTGAGGAGTCGAGGAGGAGTCCGGAGGGAATAGGGAGGAGGGGAGTTGAGGAGGAGGGAGTTGCAGTCGCTTTCGGAGGTTGAAGCGAAAAAGGGAAGTGATAGACATGAGCGGATGAATCCGCGCCACCCAGTCTTCCCAGCGGTCCAGCGTCAGTCGTTTGGTTCAAAGGCCATGAGGTCGTTTCAAATTTCTTCGTGAAGGCGCAGAGGTTTCACGTTCCGCAGAGTTTAATCAAGGCGCCGAGCGGAGAGACGGCTCAAAGCAACACCACATGCGGCTTTGAGGTCACAGAACCAGATCCAGGTCTCCTGAACCCACTGAGCTCCTGTCCGTTTCACATTGATCACGCTCGGTGACCTGCGGATCTCTCTCTCTTGCTATTGCCAGCGAGTGACTGTTCATCCTTTTAATTCGAGGCTCATGCGCAAAGACGCGCGTGAAAAACCTCAAGAGCTCGCTCGGAATCCCCGGAAGGAAGAAGGAACGCGGAGGGGCACTCGCTCCCGGACGGGGGTTAAGTAACTTGCAGCTGGAGCCATCCATTTGCTTTCCAAGAAACCCTGAGGGAGCAAGCAGTGAGGTTTTCTCTGGGGAACGATGGCGAGGCGCTTGAAACAGCCCTCTTTGCCAACACAGGAAGCTCTCTTGGAGGAGAAACGGACTGCCGCATGGGACTTACTGGTGGCTGTGTGTTGCTGATTGGATTCCAAATAAAGAGAGAGAGAGCGAAACCTGCGCCTTAAAGCAAGGAGTTCACTGTTCTCCGACGAAAAAATACAGCCTTTCAGTAACAGCCACGCCTGCATGCATGCGAGGTTGAAACGATCGCCGCCCCGTATACATTCATTGGCACACGCACGCCTGGAAGCCTTGAAGACCTGGAGGGCGAACTGATAATGGATGCTCGCTGGAAGAAGATGCTGGCGGATAGCGAAAGCCAACTGGGCCGGCGGATACAACGAGCGCGCCATAGTCAAATGCGGTATCATCACGGCGTCGTGCCACAAGCTCCTCTAGACCCTTCGTCCTCTCTGTGCGGGCGAGCGACGTACGCTGACTCCGACTCCAGCTCAGGCTCAGGCTCGGACTAACGCTGCGCCGATTTCAAGTGACTGCGGCTCCAGCGCGAATCAGCGAGACGAGAGCGAGTCCCATGGTGCTGAACCTGGAGAATATGCGCGAAGAGACTGTACGTAAGCGATGCAAATGTGCTGTGATGTTGAGATGATGTGTTCTTGCTACTGTTTTGTGGTTGATCGCGCTGGTTGCTGGTCTTTGAGGTGCGAAATTCATCCTGGATCGTGGTGCTTTGACTCACAGACTCTGGAACCAGCAGCGTGGCTCGTTTCTCAGCGCAGCTGTGAAAGGGTAGCGCGAGTATCGCATCAGGAACGCGATCTCGCCGGTACCTTTATCGCGGGCACTTGTCTCGACTTGCAGTTGGACACAAGTGACTGGATGTGGAATGCGTCGGACACGAGCGATCGCGGCAAAACAGAGCAAAGCTTCATTAGTTGTGAACAGGCTGACTAAATTGTACCGTTGCAGTTTAAATCGATAGCTTTACTGTCAGCAAAGCGCGCGCTTTGGTCGGTTCGAAGTGCGCGAATGGATGGTGAGCTGCCGTATGTAGGTGCTTTAGGCGCCTGGAAGTCGACACCGGGAAGCTGAGCCTCGCTGTGTCTGCACCCAAATCGTCCATTCGAAGTAGCAAAGCCTGACCAGCAGCAGCTTCTGGTGTTTCGTCACCTTCCATTGTCATCGCAGACCTGCTCTCGTTTGGGTCATGATCAAAGGTAATGAATGATACGACGAGCTGGGAGTACTTGGGTCACTAGAGCAGCAAGCGGAGGATTCGTCTTGGACAGGATGAGACTGAGGATGCTGTTGAGACTTTGAGTGCGCTCGAGGCTTGGTCACCGCGCTCTGGAATCCTCCTTCTTGTCTGGACCTTGCGTTGGTATCATGCCTCGCCCTCACAGCCCCGGTCGCACTTGTTCAGCATAGAGTATAGCCGCAGGAATCTGCCGCTTGTCGCTGGCGCAGAGACTCTCGCTTCCCAGGAAGAGGTCGCCATTTTTTCGTAGCTGACCTACTGGGAGTCCACAAGTTGAATCGCAGGCGTGACTGTGCGTGTACGTGAGGCTGCAAATGAAGAAGTGTGAGACGAGAAAGAGCTGGTCAAGGTCAATGGATCCCCCATATCAGCCATGCAGCCAGAGTTGCTTCTGCTCGTTGGGTCGCGAATGTTTGCACGTAAACAACTGATTGGGCTCCTGGCGATAACGGTAACCAGCAGCACAAAGAAGATTCAGACCGAGCGGAGATCGGCTGGCTCTTCTCGGGATCTCACGGACGCCGAGCCGCAGGTCACCCAGGTCGCCAAAATGAAAACCACCGCCAATTGCGAGATCCCAAATCTCGTTTTCTACTTGTTTCTCTCTATATACAGTATCATTGTTATAGGAATTGTGGCTTTTGATTTCTGTCGATGCAGCTCCCTGCCAGATGTTCCTAATATATTCTCAATTCTGAATCATGCGAAACTATTGAGGAAGATGGAAAGCCAGACGAAAATATACAGGAATGGTGCGGGATTAAGTGCGTGCCGCGTGTGGACGGGAGAGAGAGGCGCACCACTTGAGCGTGCGCTGAACGCGGACGTGGAAGAGCTCCGACGCGGCCACTTTAAGCGCATTTTCCCCACTTCGCAGTCCTTCAACAGGTATCACGAGCTCTTCGAGACTGTGCGCTTCCGCAACGTGCTCTGCATGCTCTGACTGCAGCAGAGTGCGAGGAGCCAGAGCGGTCATCGTCGTCGCCCAACCAAGTAAAATACACAAAAAGGCATACTGCTGTTCACAATACAGGTTTGCTCTATTCATTCATCGTCGGCGTCCTTGTCTTTGTCTTGTGAACTGTGATCGCCAGCGCCACTGCCCAGCTGCTGCTTCACGTGGCTCTCGAGATCCACAAACTGCTGCTTGATCTGCGCCAGCGCCGCCTGTACGTCGCTGCCATTGGACTCCACCTGCTGGTGCAACTGAAAGAGCCGCTGCTCCGAGAACGCCAGTCGCTGCGAGAGCATCGCGAGCTTCTCGTCCACCGCTTTCATGATCTTCGTCTCCATCTCGCGCTCGAGCATCTCCTGGAAGCCTCGCATGAGCACCTGCGTGTCGAGTCCGCCGAAAGCTCCAGGCGCAGGGGCTGGCACGGCTGGGATGCTGATTCCGCCATTCATAATACTGAGACCTGCAAGCTGGGCTGCGAAATTGGGTGGTGCTGGCGCTGCTTGAGGCTGGGTTGGACTGCTGCTACTGTGGCAACAGAACCGTCAGTATGGCAGCATCACTATAGAGCCCACAACATACACGAGAGTGCTCACCTCTCTGCGCGCCCAGGGACTTGGATCGGAGTACTAGCAGCAGGTGCTGGAGGCGGGTGCTCGTACAGCTGCAGTGGGATGTACGCGCACGTGAGCTCCTGCACGTGGAGCGCGTTTTTATCACCTGTGAGCGATACGAACTTGACGCGCAGCCTCTGCGTCTCCTTGAGGATATTGTGCTTGGCGTCGCGCTGCAGGAACTCTTCCGAGATCGCAAAGTATTGCGGAGCTGACGGCGCCACAACAGCGGTCCCGCTCTGCTTGGTGCCGCGGAACGTACCCAGGTACACCTCGCCCTGCTCGTCCTCACCCAGCATGCTGCGACGTACGCCCTCGATGAAGAGCTCCACGTGGCGCGCCGAGCAGACGATCTCCAGTTTGAACTGGCGGTAGCAGAGCGGCGGCGCGCTCCACTCGAGCGCCAGCTCGAGTGGCACCTGCTGCTGCTGCTCGGAGTCGGGAGCTGGCGGACGCGTGAGCACCAGCGGCAGGCGCGAGAGTGTGAGTCCGTGGACAACCGAGGACGCACTCTGCACCTCCAGCACGGCGACCGGCTCAGAGGCATCCCATGAAGAGCTGAACGTCGCCATCGTGAGATTTGGGGTTATGGCTTTGAAGTCAGCATTGCTTTTGGTGTATTTTGCTTTTGGTTTTGGTGTATAGTGACGTGTTCTTTGTCAACTTGTTCACTCAGTGACGACGTGCTGATCTCAGATTTCATCGCTCTCATCAGAAGAGCGCGGGGCGTCATCACCGACATGATGAGTCCCTTTTAGTCCATTTCTACCTCTCAGATTTGTAAGTACCTACCTACCTACTTTTACGGAGTACGGTATCCGACCTCAAAAGCGAAGATCGTCTGCGGCAGGTCTCAATGCCAGTCGGACGGGCAGTCTCGAGGAAATGGACGCTGATGGCCGTTCAGTTTGTGAAAGCGGGAGAACAACACGAGGAGCGTGAACGACACAAAGCCAGGGAGTGTGTGTATGTTTGCCACCATCTGGTTCATTTCGCATTGCAAAGCCCGAATTGTTCTCTTCTCCTCTTCGTCAACAGGCTCGAAGAGCGCGTGCAGCGCCAGCTGCCTCAACAAGAAATGTACGGTAGCACAAGCTCGTGAATGCTGTAACCGCGTAAATTAGTCTATGCGGGGCTGCTTGCTTGCTCTCTTAAATACTGTGGTATTGTCCTACGCTGCTTGTGTTGGAACTTACTAAAGTACATAACGAAGAAGGAAAAAATGACGAGCCTATTAGATAGTACCTAGACCCCTAGCGACCTAGTTCGTCGGAGTGATCACTACGCCCGAGCCTGCTGTTGCGAAGGCGTCCGCAGTGCGCCGACGATCCCAGATGTCGTAGAGTCCGTAGAACACACCCGGCGCGAGTGCTGCAAGTCCCATGTACGCTCCGTTGTGCGAAACCAGCGAATCGTAGATAATGTAGCTGAGCACGGTCGCTGGCCCTAGTGTCGAGAGCACGAGCATGAAAATCCCGCCGGGCATCTTGACGGGTCGTGGGACGTACGGCATCTTGAGGCGCAGCTTCACTGCTGCACAGAGGATCAGGAGCTCCACGGCGCCTGCAAACGTATTGCAGACGCTGAGCATTTGGTTATGGCCGAGTAGCACCAACGGGAGGATCGTCACGAGCGTGCAGAGCACCGCGTACTGCGGCGTCCGGAACGCGTTGTTCTTGTTGGCAAAGAACTCGGGCACGAGGTCGTTCTCGGCCATGCCAGACATCTGGAACGACGTGCAGTAGAGGCAGGAGATGAACCGGCCTGCGGCAGTCGAGACCGAGGACGCGATGAGGATCACGTAGAGGAACGTGCCGCCGAGTTCGCTGCCGACCCTGATGAACGTGCCCGGGTCGTCGAAATCCGTCCACGGGATCCGATGAGCGGCGATCGCAGCGAGCAACGGCAGGAGAACCGCGACGAGCGAGAGCACGATCGTGATGGCGATCGCGCGCGGGAACACACGGGACGGGTCCTTCACTTCGCCGGCAAAGAGCGACGCCATGTTGAGTCCGCCGAACTTCCACGCGAGCGAATTAACCAGGAACGACCAGTCGATGTTCACTTCTCCTAGCGTGATCACGTCGTTCGAGCCATCTACCGTCGCGTTCGTGAAGTCGCGTCGGATCTGGGAGAAGTCTACGGCCGAGGACTCGATTGTGGATAGCGACCAGATCGTGAAGACCACGAGCGGCAGCAGCACGACGACGAAGAAGAACATGCTCACCCGTGAGGTGAACTTGGTGCCACCGAGCGAAGGCAGCGCCAGTGTAAGCGCCATCGCTGTCTTGAGAAGATACGCCACGAGCTCTGACTCGATCTTGTAACTCGCACAGTAAAGGATGATCTTGAGCAGCAAGTCCGGCACGAGCGCGCACGTCATCGCGCCGGCGAGCCAGGACCAGTAGCCGACCTGGAGTCCCCAGAACGGACCGAACGCGTGCATGACCCAGAGCGCGAAGCCCCCGTCGTGCGGGAACGCGGAGCAGAGCTCGGCGATGATGTAGCCATACGGTACGGTCATCACGAGCGGGTACACGGCGATCGCGATGAGTCCAACGAGCGGGCCTCCGCCGTAGATGATGGACCCGGAGCCCATGGAGCCGCCGCAGCCGTAGAGGAAGATGATCGCGACGACGCCCCAGGTGCCGAGCACGCGACTGGAGTACCGACTC
>JAASFI010000900.1:0-14383 GCA_023333705.1 Globisporangium viniferum | reverse complement strand
TCTTGTCCTTCACGGTACTGCACACAATGTTCAAGCGCAAGTTCCGCTTCTCGCCGCTCTACCAGCTCGCGTTCGTGCTCGAGAACCAGTTTGAGCTCTGCAGAGCAAGCTGCTGATCTGGATCATCATCCTGCTGCAGTTTCAGCTCCGGCACTTTGGTAGGTTGCTCTTGGCCGTCATTGCCCTGAGACCGCTAAACAACCGCATGACCTGACAAACTAACAACACTGTGTGTGTCAATAATAATGTGCGTGTGACTACAAACCCCGATCGATCCAGGGACAGACTTTACCTTCACGTTCGCCTGGATCGGTGACCATGAATCACCGCCGCACAGCTGACAAAGTTCAAGAGCGCCGCCGCCTTCACGAATACTCACTTTAGGCATACGCCAAAGAAAGCTTCCACAAATGAATGCGCTGGAGCTTTTCAAAGTGACGAGGTTGCTTATAACCCTGTCCAAATGCAGTGAACATTCGTCAAGAGCACGCTCAAACAAAAATCTCGATAGAGACCCCAGCCCTTCAAACGCTTTTGTTCACTCACCTCGGATCGGATCGAAGAGCAGTTCCTAGAGATGGCGTGAAGTCTTCAGTGTAGCTTGGGGGTTTTCCGCCGCTAAACGCACAAGAAAAATGAAACTGGAGCCACCACAGGCTTTCTCAATACATGGTTTCTTTATTGTATTTGCAAATTTATTCCGATGACACGAACGAATGAATGCGCTCAACCCCGGCAGCTACGGGAACTCGGGATCGACGCTGATATTACATGGGGACGAAGGCGACGACACCGCGGACGACGAGTTTCTCTTTACTCGCGCTCTTCTCTCTGCAGATGAGCTGCAAGATCCCCCTCACCGTAGTGGTAGGCGTCGAAGAGATCCTGTGACTTGTCCGTGTTCGCAGGGTTCGGGCGGAGCGTCGCGAGTTTCAGGTGATGCTTCGTAAACTTGCGCGCTTCCTCAGGGTCGTAGCGCTCGATCGTCGGCGTCTCGCGGCGCGTCCTCTTCAGATTAATGTCCGGGTTCCAGAGCAGGTTGTGCACGTTGTACATGGCGAGCAGGCTGACGCCTACCGAGACGCAGATCAGCAGCGGGTAGATCTCCGGGTCGCGCACAGGGATGAGCTCGAACTTGCGCTTCGAGCGCGGCCCCGTGATCATCGGCACCTTCGCCTGCACTTCGTTCGGCCTGAGCTTGCCAGCGCGTAAGAAGCGGAACCAGAACGTCATTCCTCTCTTGATGTTTGCTTGTTGCTCTCTTGCTGTCGTAATGGAAAATGGGGAAATGACGATCAACCACGCTCGTGTGCTTGCTCGCTCCGCATCCGCCAGTTGCCAACTTTTTAAAAAAGAGCCCTGTCTCATCTCGTCCCACGTCCCATGTTCTTTCACACTTGTTCTTCAACACTCCAAAAAAGGCTCGTCATGGTTTAATAGAGAAAGACGCGGAGTGTCTCGACCTCCACCTTCTTGCGGCTACGATGGCCGATCTCGCTCTGCACCTCGATCGCGTCGTCGTTGTCGTCGTCGCAAACGGCCGCATCCAGTGCCGCGGTGGCTGATAGATAGTGGGTGCGCATGCGCAGGTACTGCAGCCGCGCGGCGCGTCCGTTCGCCACGCGGTTCACGCGGTCGAGGCCCAAGAACGACTCGATCGCGTACTCGATCTCGCTCGCGGTGACCTTAACGACCGGCAGCGCAAACGCGCCTTCTTCCATCTTGTTCGCAGTAGTAGCGTCGCTGTGAGCCGAGGGCACCTCGAACGTGCCAACGCGAAGACCGCACGAGTCTGGGATCCACTCCTGCATGATCGGGGTGTTGTACGTGATCACCATGGCGCCAACCGCGATGCTCTCGAGCGCGACTTCTTCGTACTCCTCGGTCTCCGGTGGAGTGGGGAACAAATGCATGCCGATCTGATTCTTCAGATCCACGATCGCGCTGCGCGTGTTGTCCTTCTCCTCACACGAAATATCGATGTTCGACGGCATGCGGTACTCTTCGTCCTCGTTCGCGCCTTCTTCCTTGTGGTGGTCCGCCGCGTCGTTCTTGATGCTGCTCATGAACCGCAAAAACGAACCACAGAGCGTCACCGAATTCTGGAAGCGGACGTGCAGAGTCGGCCACTCGGGGTGCTGCAGCCACGTCGTCAACAGTTCTTTCGTGTACTGCTCTTTCTTGTCCTGCTTGGACACGATCACGACGTGTAGGAACGCGTCCCAGTTCTTCAGGATCCGGCGGTTGTAGATGTCAGGAACCGTAGTCTTTGTCAGATAAATACCAAACTGCGAGCTCGAGAGCTCATGATGCGCTGGGTCGTCACCCATATCGCCAGCGCGCTGGATGTTGTGATGCAGCTCTTCTTGACGCTCTTGACGGTACTTGAGCATTTTCTTGAGCGCGTATTCGCTTTTCACAAGCACGATGTCTGGGAAGCCGTGCGGAAACAGATCCTTTCGGAATGCGCTCAGCGGGAAGAGCGCGCCGATCACACCCGCATGTTCGGCTCGGTCTAATGGCGATGAGCCCACCCCCAGCTGAAAACGACTCGCCACCGTGCCCGCTGTCTTTGGCTCTAATACGCGACTGCGCGGCAACAGGAATGCCAGCTCGTCCGCATGCGTCCTTTCTTCCGCACCACCACCGGTCGAGACGATCGATATGCAGGTCCACGGCAATCGCGGCTTGTTCTTCTCGGCCAGACTCACTGGGCTGTGGTGCTGCTCAAAGCGGCGCTCCAAGTACCGCATCGCCGGCCCCGACGAGCCCGTGATCGCGATGTCTCTGGTCTGCATGGACGGCATGAGCTGCTCGTGGAAGACGCACTCCTTGACGTTCAGATCAAAGTGTTGCAGCTGGAAGTACCAGAAGATCACGGCTTGCACCACCACGAGCGAGATGCAGCCAAACGTGATCCAGTGCGTAGGGTACGCCCAGTGCTTGACCGCCGCCGCCGCCTCGCTCTTCTCGCGCAGCATCTTGATATACCGGAAAGGCGGCTGGTCGTGCAGGCGAAGGCGAAGCCGCTGCCACTGCAGCTGGAGCCACACCTTGACCCGATACAGCAGCATGAAGATGCACGCGAGCAGCCACTGCGCCAGCGCCCCCACCACGCCGCCTCTGTATCCATGGCCGACAGCAGTCATTCCCGCCGCGCCACTAGAAGTTTGCTTGGAAAAACCAGAGCCATCGCTGGTGCTGCTGCTATCATTCAAGGCGCTGTCACCAGTTGACGCGCTCGAGCCGCCAGCGGAGGCGCCGCCTGGCGTCTGTGCGCTGCTGCTGCTGCTGCTGTCTTTGTCTTTGTCTTTGTCGTCGCTCAGTGATACGCTGTCGAGCGACGGCGGCGCGAACGCCGATGGGTCCGACTCGATGTTCTCGAAGAACGAGCGGCGGCGCAGACGCGTCGTCGAGGAGGACGAGGAGGACGACGAGGCGTCCATTTCGTCCATCATCCTGGGGGTTCGTTCGCAGAGACTGGGAGATGCGGAAGATGGGGGCAATAGGCGTCACTCACACACTCACACACACAGACAGCAGCAACTCGTTCACGTGGCTGCTGATGGAGATTGCAGATGTGGGGGGCGGTACGTTTGGACTGGCGGTTGCACGATCGTACTTTAGAGAAGAGCACACCAGAATTGGGGAAATTTGTTTGCGTGATGGATTCGCTGCTCATTGGGCACAAATCATTTCAAATACCTCGATTCATATATCAAAATTCGACATTATCATACATTTTCAAATAGGAATGCATCGGCTCTCGAAAACATATTTCTCCCCACTTGCACGTTGGCTCGCAAAACCCACGTGCGCACGCAACCCCCGTCACTCGCGCAGGTCGTCAGATCCGTCGCTTGTTGAAGAAGAGCTCTCTCTCCACAAGCGAGCCGTGCAGAGAGCTCACTCACCACAGTAATAGAACAGCACTTACTATCGTGACGATGCCGACCCGCACTGCGAAGAAAGCCGCCGTGTACGTCGCGGCGACGCGGCAGCACGTGGGCAAGACCAGCACGTGCCTGGGGCTGCTGCAGGGGCTCACGAGCCGCATCGACAAGATCGGCTTCCTCAAGCCCGTGGGTCAGCAGAGCGTGCTCGTGAACGACGGCACGCTGCGCGTCGACAAGGACGTCGCGGTTGCGAAAGGTAACGTAGGTGGGCTGTGTTGGTTGGATTGGCGTGTGGCATATTGACTGATCGAGTCGACCTATTATTGCTGTTGTTGCATGGAGCAGAGATCTTCCACTTGAACAGCTGCCATTATGAAGACATGTCCCCCGTGGTGATCCCCCCGGGGTACACGCGCGAGTTTCTGGACGGCAAGATCACGCTCGAGTCGCAGTTGGACAAGATCCGCCAGAGCTTTGAGAAGATCACGGCCGCGAATGATGTAAGCATTGCTATGCATTCATAATGTGCTGACCACGGACATGGGTGCTCATTGTGATGCATGTTTTATCATCTGCAGTACACTATCGTAGAAGGCACAGGCCACACGGGCGTGGGCTCGATCGTGGACGTCAACAATGCGCGCGTGGCAGCGGAGCTGGGCATCGACATGGTGCTGATCGCGAACGGCGGCATCGGCTCGGCGTTTGACGACCTGGCGCTCAACTACGCGCTGTGCAAGGACTACGGCGTGAAAGTGCGCGGCGTGATCCTGAACAAAGTGCGACCGGACAAGATGGAAATGGTCTCTGAGTACTTCCCCAAAGCGCTCAAGCAATGGGGGATGCCGCTCATCGGCGTGGTGCCGAACCTGCCGTCGCTTGCGAACCAGAGCATGCTGGACTTTGAAGGGCTCTTCAAGACGCGCTTGCTCTCGGCACCAGGACGGCGCTTCCAGCAGTACACAAAGACGTCGCTCGTGACCTCGGGGCTGCGGCGGTTCCTCGTGAAACTGTCCTCGAACAAGTTCAACGACACGCTCTTCGTGACGCACGCGTCGCGCAACGACATCATCCTCGGCTTTCTCTCGCACTCGCAGAACTACGAGCTCAAGACCGGCGAGCCGTACAACGGCGGGCTGATCCTCACAGGTGAGCCCCCCGTGGACCAGCCGCAGGACTACATCATGGAGATCATCCAGCGCTCGAACGCGCCCGTGCTCTACGCGCCCGTCACGACCTTTGAAGCCATGGAGAAGATCACGCGCTTTACAGGTGTGTGCTGGGTGGGTACTGCTGACGTTAACATGTGTGCTGCTGCAGCTAACGCGTTCTGTTTCATTTCTATTGTTGCTGCTGCTGCTGTTAGCGAAATTCAACCCGACGGATCGACAGAAAGTGACGGCGTGCGGCGAGCACTACGCCAAGTACATCAACTTTGACATCATTTTAGACAGATGAATGACAAAACGAGCATGTTTCATTTTTCACACGCACATTTCCTGTCAAAAATCAACTCGATCAATTTCTCTTCGACAGTTCAGCCTGTCAGCATTTAATACTTAGTGTGGTTCACTTTATTTTCGGTGCATATTGGTGCTTGAGCTGTTGCTGTCACACTTTGGAATTCTCAAGATCAACCGAAGCTCCACCACAAGAAGACAGTCAGGATGGAGGTGCGCGGCGTGACGTTCGACCTGGACGACACGCTCTGGTGCGGCAAGAAAGTGATCCTCAAGGCCAACGGCCACTTCCACGCGTACCTGCAGACGCGGCTGCCGGCGCTCTCCGCGGCCTTCCCACCCGCCGCGTTCGACGCGCTGCTCGGCCAGTTCATGCGCGAGCTGCCGGACAAGGCGCACGACTACACGTTCCTGCGCAAGCACACGCTGCGCCACTGCATCCAGGAGGTCGGCGCGCGCGAGCTGCAGCTGGAGGAGGAGCAGCAGCTGGAGGCGCTGCTGGAAGAGGCGTTCCAGGCGTTCCTCATCCCGCGCAGCCAGCCCGAGTTCTTTCTCGGCGTTGACGACCTTTTGCACCAACTCGAGCTGCACTTGCGCCAGCGGAACGCCAATGCAGTGGACCATCACTATCACGAAGGCAACGACGCCCAGCCAGTAACCCCGCCGCTATCATCAACAGCGCTGCTGGGCGTGATCACGAATGGCAACTGTGTGCTGGAGCAACTCCCCGACTACTTCAAGACGCGCATGAACTTTATGATCTCGGCGGAGCAGGTGGGCAAGGCCAAGCCGGCGCTCGAGATCTTTGACGCGGCGCTGGCGAACTTTCCCGCAACGTACGAGAAGGCGCACATCGTGCACGTGGGCGACCACTACGAGTGCGACGTCGTCGGCGCGAAGAAAGCGGGGCTGCGCACGATCTGGGTGAACGCCAAGTGGGACAAGCATGACGCGCTCAGCAGACGAGACCTGAGTCTGGAGGACGCAGACAAGTACAGCGCCGCGGACGCGATCGTGAAGGACGTGAACGCGGTGCTGGACGTCGTCACGCTCTGGAACAAAGAGGCCGAGCAGCAAAAACGCACGGCGAGCGCATGATTCGTGTAGAAAGGAAGAAATTGCACCACAGTCATGCAGACCACCTCGATATCAACGTACCATCATCTCTTCACGCCGATGTATCCCAAGGACGCAATATGTAACAAGTGCTACGTAGTATTATATTATATACCAAATGGCTCTATTGAACTCACTGCTCCCAAGTTTCTACTTCGAAGTATTGTATAATTAAAGCAGCTTCGACTGGGTCCATGCTGTGTATCGAGGCGAATGACGCTGGGCCTGCCGATGTGGGTTTGGATCTGGGGCAGTGGTGAGGTCTCTGACCCAGCATTGGCGAGCAACATCTTTGCAACCTACAAGAAAGTGCGCATCCATACATGCCCATATAGGCGATCAATATGTGTGCACCGTCCTGGGGGCGTAGAAACCTGGGCTGCTTAAATGTGGTCGCCTCTGGTGCTGCTGTTGTTATTATAGCAAGTGCGTTGCATAAGGTTGCCACATCGAAGAACAGGGCGGGTTCATCGACCGGGCAGGCTGAACAAAATCTTTGTGTGCAAATTGTCTATTTAGATTGAACGAAAGGAAACACCCAGATGCTACTACAGAACTCCTTGTCTAGAACCGTTGCGTTGGCCGAGGAACTCTTCAAAGCCGCAGGCTAGTAATCAGGCAACGTGCTGCTTGCTCCTTGACTTACTTGGTGATCGAGTCCGGGAGTAAATACCGCTTGCCCACCTTGTTGTTGTAGGCGATGACCTGCGCGCGCACCTTGCGCTTCTCCATGAGCTTGTGGCGCGTGCCAGCGAAGATCACAGCGTTCGGGTCCTCGGGGATCAGGTCCGTGAAGATGCCGAACTTCTCCGACAGCTTGCGAATCTTCTTCAGGTGCTTCTCCTCCAGCTGCACGCCCGCCGCGTCCGCGTCTTCCAGCACCACGAGCGCGCGGCGTAGCTGCCGCTTGCGCGCGTAGAGGTCCACGAGCAGCCCGAACACCACCGCGTCCGCCTCGATCTCGCCGTCCGCCTGCTTGCGCTTGATCGTCTCCAGCAGCGTCTCGGCCTGCGCGGTGCGCTTCGCGCGCACGTACATGCCCATGAGCACGCGATACGTGAACTTGTCGGGCGTGGCGCCGTACTTCGCAAACGTCTCAGCCACGAACGTCTCGGCCGAGCGCAGACGCAGCGCGTTCGCGTACACGTTGAGCATCGAGTTGAGCGTCACGAGTGACGCGTCCATTTGCTTCTCCGCCGTCATCTCGTAGAACCACTGCTCGGCGCGCGCGATGTTGCGCGACTGGAACTTGCCAAAGTCGCGCAGGTCCATCGGCTTGAGCTCAAAGTCGCCGGTCTCTTCGCCCTCGGCCGCACCAAAGTACTCGGCGTCGCTCACCACGAGCTGGTCCTGCTGGCGCAGCGCCTCGATCTGCTGCAGCTCGTCGGCACTCAACTCGCCCGCATGGCTCTCACCCTCGGCGAAGCCCTCGTCGTCGTACTCGCCTTCATCCTCAGCATACTTGTCGTCGTCGTCTTCGTCCTCAAAGGCGCCGTCGTAGTTCAGATTCGACAGCGACGACACGTCTTTTCCCGGACGCGTGAGGTCAATCTCGTTGCCGTCGTCGTCAAACTCGAGTGGACGCTGGTACAACTCTTCGGGCGATGCCGACGGCGCCACGTTGCGCGGCGCCTTGCGCACCACGCTCTTCACCTGCGCGCGCGCGTACACGTTCAGCAGCGTGTTGTACGTGACCTGGTCCATCGGCACTTGGTGCTTCTGCATGTGGCGCATGATCTGCTCGGCCTGGATGAAGTCGCCCTGCTTCGCGCACGCGTGCAGCACCGTGTTGTACGTGTACAGGTCCGGGATGTAGTCGTAGAGCTCCTGCATCTCGTGATAGAACTCGATCGCCTTGTGCGCGTAATAGTGCGACTTGGCGCACGCGTTGATGAGCGAGTTGAACGTCACCTGCGTCGGCGTCAGTCCGCACTCGAGCAGGTCCTCCAGCAGGTTCAACGAGCGCTCCACGCGGCCAATCTTGGCGAAGCCGTGAATCAGACACGAGAACGCCACCACGTCCGGCTCCGTAATGTGCGAGCGCATCAGGTGGAACGTCTCGAACGCCTTGTCAATGTCGTTCTCTGCGATCGCCGCGTTCATGAGGATCGTGAACGACGCCTTGTCGGGCACGAGTCCCGCCACCTGCATCTTCTCCATAATGTTGTACGACCACTGCACCTTGTTCGCCTTCGCGCACACGTTCATCACCGCGTTGTACGTCGCCACGTCCGGGAACACACCCTTCTCCTTCATGCGGCCGAGCGTGCGCACCGCCGTCGCCGCCTGCTTCGTGTTCACCAGCGCGCAGATGTAGTACATATACGAGTGCGCGTTCGGCGCGACCACGTGCGGCACGCCGTCCAGCTCGGACGCGAGCTGCATGTCCGTGCTCGTCTCGTTGATCGGGAACATGGTTGGCGCACTGGTGAACGCGCCGACGTTCTTCTCCATGCGCGCGAGCAGCGCGTTCGCCTCTTTGTGCAGACCCTTGATCGCGTACACGCGCAGCAGGAAGTTGTAGTCGTCGACCGCCAGCTGCTTGGCGCTCTCGTCGTCGTCGTCATCGCCGTCATGCTGGATCTGCGCCAGCACGTCCTGGTCGCCGCGAGCGAGCGCATTGAGCTTCTCAAGCGCGTCGTTCTCGTCGAGGTCCAGCAGCGTCGGCTCGGGTTCGTAGATGTAGTCGCCCTCCGCGCCGAGGTTGTTCAGGTAGTCGAACGCCGCGTCGAGCTCGCGGTTGAGCTCATCGTCCTGCTCGAGCTGGTCCCACGCGCGCTCGTTGCGCACGCCATCCTTCTCGAGCGACTTGAGCTCGCGCATGGCCTCCAGGTGGGTCTTGTGCGGCGCCGTGTCCGCCTTGAGCTTGTGCTTGGTCTTCAGCCCTTTCTTCTTGTACTGCGAGCTCTTGACGACGAACGCCGAGTTGCCGCCCTTGCGCTTCAAGAGCGCCGGCGTGCTCGAGATAACGCGCTGCTGTTGCTGTTGCTGTTGCTGATTGCGCCATGTTACTGGTAGCAATTGCGTCGCTGGCGCCGACGATGAGAGCAGCAGTGCGCGCGTGAGTGGGTGAGCGCCGCGCGTCGCGGCGAACTGCAGGAGCGCCGCCATGGAGAAGGTGTCGTTGGTGCGCTGGTTGCTGCTGGTGTTGCTGGTGCTGCTTGCGCTGCGAACCAATTGAGTTGCTAGGGATTTGTGTTTATGTGTTACAGTCTATGCTCTCTAAAGTACGCTACCACCCTTTCTCTTTCTCCTCAAAAGTACGAATCCCGCGCTTTTTGATTTCGCTGTTGCCGTTTGAGCCAAAAAGCCAAAAGAAGCCAAAGAAGATGCTGCAAGTTGGCGCGCGCGTGGAAGAAATCGACGGCGCGAGCGGCACGATCCGCTACGTGGGGCCCGTCGCCACCTCCAAGGATGCGTCTGCAGTCTACTACGGTACTGTGCTGTGTGTATGTGTGTGTGTGTTTCTGTGCCGTCACTAAATGCTTGAGTGTCGTTGTGCATTTGCAGCAAAGCACCACAAACACAGACAAAGTTGTGCAACTACGTGTGTCGCTTCATATCTCATGTAAATGCTGTGACTATCGCCTTAACCGCACCCTTGCATTGCATATGTATGCAGGGATCGAGTGGGATGTCTGGGGTCGCGGACTGAACGACGGCAGCGTCGTACTGCCCAGTGGTGAGCGCGTCGTATACTTCGCCGGCCCCGCTGGCCGCAAGCGCGCTCCTGTCTCGTCACCACCTGTTGTTTCTCCAACGAGAACGGGGCAGCTCGAGTTCAAATGCTCGTTCGTCAAGGCGTCCAAGTTCAGCACCAAGCGTGTGTGCTCGCTCGTGGAGAGACTGCAGGAGCGCTACGGCCACCCAGAGTCATCCCACGCGCCTGTGGCTGCGGCGCAGGACGTGGTCACTGCCGGCGAAGTCGGCACGACGCTCGGCAGCCAGAAGCCCATTGAACTCGTGGGTGTCGAGAAGCTCAAGACCCAGCAAAACCTCGCGACCGTCGAGAAGATCACGCTCTCGCAGTGCCAGATCGCGACGCTGGGCTTTGAGAAAGCCGGCGACCTGCTCGCGCTGACGCCGAACATCAGCGAGATCAACCTGTCTTTCAACCTGCTCGAATCCTGGACGTCGATCTTCCAGGTCGTGCAGGAACTGCCGGCTCTCGAGACGCTGATCCTGAGCGGAAACCGTCTCCAGTATGACTTGTTAGCAGCAGGAGGCGACCAGCAAGACGTGTCGACTGTGTGGCGATTCCCGAACGTGAAGAACCTCGTGCTGAACCAGACGCTCGTGACGTGGAAAGATCTACTGGTGCTGCTCGACCGTCACTTCCCGCAAGTGGTGGAGCTGCATCTGGTTGAGAATGAATTTGCTGATGCAGATCTCACGATCCTGGTGGACGCGCAGAAGCAACGAAGTTCCTGGATGGAGACGCTCGAGGTCCTGGATCTGAGTCAGAACCAGTTGCGAAGCTGGTCCAATCTGCTTGAAACAGTCGGAGCCACACTCGTGAATCTCAAGCAGCTCGTGGTGAATGACAACGAGATCTCAACGCTTGTGACGACGACCACGCCAGTGGTGGGGAAAGCGTTCCAGCAACTGCGAGCGCTCTCGATCAGCGACAACCGCGTTGACTCGTGGACGTCGATCGACGCGCTCAACCAGTATCCTCAACTGGACACGCTGCGCTTCACGCGCAACCCGCTGATCGCGCAGATGGGAGCTGGCGAAGTGCGCATGATCATCATCGCACGCACAGACTTCATCGCTGCGATCAACGGTAGCGGCGTGCGTGCAAAGGAGCGCCAGGATGCCGAGCAACTGTACTTGAAGCGCATTCTGCACGAACTCGCGGCAGTGGGCGACAGCTCTGCGGAGGACCAAAACGCGGTCGTGCTCGCGAGTCACCCACGTTTCAATCGACTGCGTGAGTTGTACCCAGATATCCAGATTGGTGGTAGTGGTGGCGGTTCGGCACATGGCGGCAGTGGCCCAGCCACGCTGTCGGCAAGCCTGATCCAGGTCAAGATCGTGCCTATGTCGATGCAGGCGACGTCATTCGACCCGCTGGTGAAGAAGATCCCCGAGAAGATGAAAATCGCGCAGCTGAAAGTACTGATTGAGAAGAAGTTTGGCGTCGAGGCGCCGTCGCAAGCGCTCTCGTTCCGACCAGATTCGCGGGTGCGTGGTTGATCAGATGCGGTGGTTGCATCTCGTTGTCTGTGCACCAACAAATGGTGTTTTGTTTATGCTTCTTTGGTTTGGCGTAGAGTATGCCTTGCCCGCTTGACGACGACAACTCGGAGATCGGATACTATGGACTCCAGGTAGGAAGGAGACGATCCCGTTAGTCACCTTCGTGCAATTTGCTTGCTGCTGTTGACTTTGACGAGTCGATCTTTAACATCAACTTGGTGCATTTTGTCGTCCAGGATGGTGCTGAGATCTTGGTGAACGATGTTTGAAGAGGGCCAACCGCAGAATCGAAAACGTTTGGTTTGGTAAGTGATCACATACGTTGCACATTGTATTATTAACGTAGAGTGCATGTGTCTCCAAAGATGCAGGTTCTCACGATATTGTGTGTGTTCCTACAGGATATCCATCAAGTCTATAAATCCAAACGCTCGCGAGCTTTGCTTGCTTTCTGTTTCAAGCAGAAACCCCCTTCAGTATTTTCTACTCTATTCGTTCCTCAGTTTTTTCTTTCATTGAACCTAACTCTCACAAGCTTTGTGGCGTCGCGCATGTGCAGGGGCGAGATCAGCTGACACTGGAAGCTCCGAGTATTGCGCATCCGGCTCTTCTTCTTCTTCGACGCGATCGACTCTGGGGTTTTCGGTCGGTGACGGCGTTGCTATCTGCACGGCTTGTGCGGCAAAATTTACGAGCGGCGTATCCGCTGCATCATTCTCGATGGCTGTGGGAGCTGGAGAGAGTGTTACGGGCGTATCTGTCGGCTGAGTCGAGGTTGCTTTAACTGGGGTGATTTGGATCGCGCTATCATTTGAAGAGGAACCAGTCGTGGGCGTGAGCTGCTCGTATGGAGATGGCGTTGCAGACATTGGAGTATCGGCAACCAACGTGGATGTAGAGATCGGTGCTTCTCCTGTGGTTGCTGCACCACTGGTCGCGTTGTTGACATCGCTGGAGACAGTCTGGATCTGAACCGATGGCTGGGATTCAGAAGCGTCGGTGTTAGCGGCGGTGGTTGTGCTGGCGAACTGCTGCTCGCAGCTCATGTGGTCGTCAATGGACTCGAACATGGGGCTCACGATTGCCTGGTCGCCATCGATGGACGTTGCTCGTAGCTGGAACGGACCGCGAATCACGTCTTGACAGAGGAAGAAGAAACCAACGAGCGAGCTTTCCTGACGAGCGAGTACCTGCCAACCCTGTCCGTTTGAAGCCATGCTGATCTCCACTTGCCCGATGCCGCGCTTGAAGTTCTGAGGTTGGAATGCCGCCCAGTAGTTGTTCGAGCCTTCTTTCATCACGAACTCGAGGTTCCCAGCCACAAATGTGTCCGGGCAGTCGACGAATGACCATGCGATCCGCTCCCGACCTGGCGTCTTCTTCGTCACGGTAGTGTACGCGTCCGGCGCGAAGTCCAAGTCTCCGTGCTTGCACTCTGGGCATTGATCCACGATCTGGACGATGACAGCGGGGTTACTCCCGTGCCGAGCAGCTACGCAGCGTCCACAGTTCAAGCTCGAGTTCCACTGCGGGAGATTCAGCGCCGCGGTGAGCCCCATCGAAGCAGTCGTCCATGTTTTCCAGCTTTTCGAGAACCCGCAAGTGCCACCAAGCGCGTTTCCTCCGTACACTGTGCCTTCTCCGGTGAAAGTTTGGTCAGCAGCGAGCACCACGGCTGGAATAAGCACACTCGCCACGAGCGTCAGCCGTGAAGTGGAGTGATCGATCATTCGCTCTCTTGTTCTTTTGGATGTCGCGATGGAAAATCTCTTTTGAAGAATGGAGGAGAGCGAGTGCGGACACTGCTTTCTTCGACTCGACAATGCAGCTCAACAGCGTGCGAAAGGATATGGACATGAGGAAATTGTCGACGCGGTGTGGAGATTCAAAGAGATGTGAGGAAGTGTCGGATGAGTCGTGAAAGCGGTGTCATTGGTGTCCAGCTGCTGACGCGCTTCGAGATCTGAGTCAAGAGGAGGGTGTTTAAAAATACTGGAAGATGCCAGTTGATAATGGGTTGCTTGCTGGGTGTGGAGACGATCAACACACTGGTCGACCTTCCATTCATTCGAGAAGCCAAAGAGCCATGTGAGTCATGTGAGTTTATTTTCAGTCGACCAGTGTGGACACGCGACCTGGATGCCTCGATTGACCAAATTTCTGATTTGTGTCCCTTGCTCTTCGTATGAACAGAATCAAGGCAAGTGAAGGGTTCCGTGGCTGCGAGTCGACTGGTAGTCGATTGAACTTCCGAGTGTTGTGGTCCGGAATGCACTCGTAAAAGATATGACCTTGTTTCCATGACTCTGTTTCCTAATGTTGAAATGAGCGGCGTATAGATATTCGTGAACAGGCGGGCGTCTTCATCAGCTTGGTGGAGGCAATTGATGGGCACCAATCCAGGCGAACGTGAAGGTAAAGTCTATCCCTGGAGTGAGGAATATCCCATCAGCGAACACAGTATTGATGCATGGAGTTGTTAGTATTAGGCATTTGAACGATCACATTCCAAGATGAACAGTGAAGAGGGATATCAAGGCCAAGAAACCCACCAAAGTGCCGGAGCTGAACTGCAGCAGGATGATGATCCAGATCAGCAGCTTGCTCTGCAGAGCTCAAACTGGTTCTCGAGCACGAACGCGAGCTGGTAGAGCGGCGAGAAGCGGAACTTGCGCTTGAACATTGTGTGCAGTACCGTGAAGGACAAGA
>JAASFI010000899.1:0-14402 GCA_023333705.1 Globisporangium viniferum | reverse complement strand
TCGTTCACAAGCTGCTCGAAAGTATTGAGCGACACCATCACCGACGGGATCGTCACGTGGTCGACCTTGATGTGATCGACGCTCATCACGAAGGCCGCATCTCGGTCGCTGGTGTCGTCGTTGCCAACGATCGCGGCGACAGCGCCGCAGCGCTGCACTCTTTCGAGCTTCGTTGGGAACGTGCATGCGCCTCGCTTCACGAGAGCGACCGCGTTTGAGAGCTTTTTGGCGTTCCGGAAAGTGGTTTCGTCTGCGAGAATCGGGTCGCAAACGACGAGCTTACCCTCGTAGATGGTGTTGTTGCCCGCCAAGCCGAAGTCAGCCAGCGGCGCGTAGTGGTACTGATAGAAACCTGCACGCGTCGACCACTGGACGAACGCGAACAGTGGCGCTTTGGTGACGGTGGTGGTGGTCGTAGAAGGCTCTTTCTGCGATTTCTTGGTAGAAGACACGACTGGAGACTCTTGTGTACTGGCGCAATTCACAGCCATTTCACCGCCTTTATTACCAGTCGGTGCAGATGCATTGCTGGTATCTTCTTGCCCCTGAGCTTGCGGTGAGTTTGTATTCCCATTGTGAATGTTGTTAGGCTTTGCTGCTTGCGGGTCGAGCAGCTTCATGATCGACGAGGTCTTGCGCTTGAGCGACCACCACCCGCCTCCTCCTCCTCCGCCTGTCTCATTCATACTCGCATCGCTGGCTTTCTCCTGGCTCTGGATCGCAAGCTCCCGCTGTTTCTTGCACTCTTCAAGAAGGATCTGCGCCTCTGTGTCGTTCTCAAAGTCCATGATCTCGATCTTCATGACGCCCGTTTTCACCGACGGCGGGAACTGCTTGAACAGCTGACGGACGTCGCAGAGACTCATCATCACGCACGGGATCGTGATCGGCTCTTGCAGCACGTTCGCGCCCTGTTCCTCTTCCGACTCACCCATCGTGAACGCTGCAAACGGCTCTTCGCGCGTGTTGTTCGCCAGGATCATCGCCACCGCGCCAGCCGCCTGGATGCGACGCGCCTTCTGCGCGAACGAGCACCCGCCGCGCACCACCAGCGCCACGGAGCCCTGCACTTCGGACGCATTCGTCAAGATCTCGCAGTCGGCGCGCGGCGGGTCGACGCACACGAGCCGGCTCGTGAGCAGCGCGGCCTCGCGGCTCCCGAACGTCGCGAGCGGACACATGCGCCGCCCGAGCGCCGGGTCCCACGTGAGGAACGCAAAGTGCGTGGACGCCTGCAGCGAAGGCGGGGGCTGGGGAGGTGGCGAGTGCATGCTGGGGGTTTGCTATATACGCACACAGAGAGAGGATCAGGTGAATGGGGAGGGAGGACGGCGGACTTGAGAGCGTAGATGTGGAGCGCGAGCTTCTTGGAAATGTGGAAAATGGATCTTGAAAGGTTGTGCCTTCCTTTCCGGACTCTCTCTAAAGCGCTTGAAACAGAAGTATCAGATTAAGAAGGGATATGCTTAGCTTCGCTACCAAAATGTCGTACTACTTTATGGCAACATACTAATTACGTTATATTATGTTCTCTTCCACAAAATTTAAATAATAGTTGGATCAACAAAAATTGTTCCTGAGTTCCCACCAATGCCGGTCCTGCTGCGCGGGTCCCGAGGCTACGTTCGTTCGTTCTGTGCGACGTCGACGGTGCGATCAGGGCACGAGCTGTCATCATCAAGCGGTGTACTGTAGACTTTGAATGGGACTCGGTGGTGCACTTACACCTTGTGCACCACCGAGCAACACCTGGCAACAACCACGAGACCGACAAATTGCTGCGAGAAAGCATGCACCAGAAGAAACGTCAAACATCTCAGTTAGTTGGTGTGTTTTTATTTTGATTAGGTTATATGGATTGTGGTCGTGCTGGCGGCACATTCTCTTTCGAGCGGCTGTGCTTACAGCAAACCCTACAGTAGACGTCAGCACATTGTGGTCACTCATGGAGCAAGTACGCATACGCTTCGTCCTGGTTCACGGTCGGGCGAGCTATACGCGATCGCTTGGTCATCACAGTCAGCACCACCGCCGCGAGAAGGAGGAACGCGCCGCCGAACATCACGTGCGGCAGGTGGTCCTGCTCGAGAGACACGTTGGTTGTGTCTGGCGCTCGGAGTTGCTGGGCGACTGTCGACGCGGTTGTAGCTTCGAGCGCCAGGGCTACTGCCAGAGCAGTCGTATTGTTTCCACGTGGGTTTTCGTGTTTCTCCTTTTGGGTACTATGCTCGTCAATGGAAGCCTCCTTGTGGCTCGCCTTGTCGGGCTTGGGCTCTTTTCCGATACTATTGGTAGGAGCAAAGTAGGCGACCAGCTGGTCCACTTTCTCATCCGCGGTAGCAGACTCCTTTGCCAGAAGCTGGGCGAGAACTTCCGGATCGCCGCTGTGTGCAGAGGCGAGCAGCGCTTCTTCGTCCGAGGTCGGCTCCTTTGCGTTCGCCAAGTACTGCGTAACCTGGTCGACCATGTCATCGGTGGTGGTGTAGTGAACTTCAAGACTGACTCCTCCATTGACTTCGCCATTGAACTCGGACGTGAGCAGCGCGCCGCCCTCCGTGCCGTCGTTCGTGTTGGCGAGCGCGTCGATGACCTGGTCGACCGTTTCATCAGCAGTGGTGTCGCGTGCCTTGAGACTGACTCCTCCGTTGACCTCCCCATTGAATTCCGACGTGAGCAGCCCACTTTCCTCCGTACCGTCGTTCGTGTTGGCTAGCGCGTCAATGACCTGGTCGACCAGCTCCGCAGGGTCGCTCTCGCTGTTGAGCTGCCCATTGGTTTGGACTTTTGTCTCCGACCCAAGCAGCGACTCTTCACCTGGCGTATCATCGTTCGGCGCATTCGCGAGATCCTCGATGATCTGCTCGACGAGTTCGTCCTGATCGTCCGTCGCCATGTTCACCTCCCCAGTCAGTTTCTTGAGAAGCGCCTCTTGCTCCGACTGTTTGTTCGTGAGCCTATCCGCCGCGAGGCCGCTGGATTCAGCATCAGACAGCATCGTCGCCTGTGAGAGCGGCTCGCCTTGGCCCTCCGTGTTGACAGCCGCCAGTGCAGAAGCTCTACCACCCGTCAACTTCTTGAGAAGCGCCTCTTGCTCGGCCTGCTTGTTCGCGAGTCCGTCCGCTACGAGGTCGTTGGAGTCCCCACTATAAAGCATCACTAGATTCGAATGCTGCATGCCTTGGGTCTCGGTATTGTCGGCTGCCAGGGCGGACGCTCCGCCGCCCGTCAGCGCCTTGAGTAGTGCCTCCTGCTCGGCTTTCTTCTTCTCGGCCTCTTTCGCAAGGATATCGTCCCCGCCGTCCGTTGGCTCCTCTCCGCCAGTGTTGTTCAGGTCGTTGGCGAGGAACCCCACCAAGCGATTCACTTTTTCCTGCGTCGTCGCGTGGCCGCTCGCCAAGAACGCCTGCACGCCCTGCAGCGCGTCTCCCTTGGCGCGACGCTCTCCTGTTGCGATCGGCATCTCGTCAAGCGTGCTGCTGCGGTTGCTTTGCTCTCCTGAGAGGGAGGGATTTGCCTAAATGCCACAGATGCAGAGAGAGAGAGAGAGAGAGAGAGATCGGAAGCCTGCTGAGGGCTGAGCACCAAACGACGCGCCTTTTCAACGAGCGCTCACGGCGACGCTTGAAGATTCCACTGATTGCTTGAGCCTGATGCGCGCTTGCACGTGTGCTATATGGGCCTTGTGGGTAGACCAGATCAGCCTCAGTCAACTGCAAACATGAACATACACGCACCCATCGTCTCTGAGCCATCATAGTAGCCTATCACAATCATATAAATCAACGTTCATTTCACCTCTGTCTGGGAGGTGAGTGAAGAGGTCTGGTTCATCTACAACCGCACTTAAAAGAGTATACGGGGTACATAACTGGTCTTTCCCACGCACTTTCCCTTACATCGTACTTTATCGGATCCATGTAGTAATAACGCGCGACCCCACCTGTCTGTGGACCCGTTGATGTTTTGGATTGACAAGGTTGTTGTACCAGACTCACTCATAGTTAAGGAAACCCGGACAGAGCGAGCAGCTACACAGCGGTCATGGGCTTCCGCGGCGTGCTGCTGAGGATCGCCGAGGGCGACGAGGAGAGCGGCGTGTTCCGCGTGGTGGCGCCGGACGCCGAGCTGGCGCTCCCCACGGAGCAGCAGCGACCGCCGCGCAGTAAGCACGAGAACGCGCTCTCGGCGACCGCCGACCAGGTGCTCGTGGTGACGGACCACGTCTCGTCGCGGCTGCTGCAGGTCACGGGCTGCGCGGCCGTGCTGCTGCAGCGCGAGACCCACTCGGCGCTCTGGGTGGCGGCGCTCGCGTCGCAGAAAGCGGCGACGCTGCTGGTTGAGGATGCGCAGCAACAGGTCGGCTCGCGAAAGGCGGTCCCGCTCCAGCAACTGTCGTTGAACGCGTGGAGCCAGTCGAGCAGCTTGCAGAATGGACTCGGAGGGGCTGCTGTGGGCGGACGCAGCTGCTACTGCTTCCAGTTCCGCTCGAGCGTCGAGTACGACATGTTTGAGCGCACGCTGCAGGCGTATCTTCGCGTGCAGCGCATGTCGCTGCTGGAGAACTCGGTGCTGATGGAGATGGAGATCGAGAAAGAGCTGGCGCAGAAGCACGCGAGCAAGGCGGCGAGCAGCTTTTCGAATGATCCGAATAGCTCCAAGCGCAGCAGTAAGAATGGGAAAGCCGCTGCTGCTGCTACTGCTACTGCTGCTGCTACTGCTGCTGCTGCTGCTACTGCTGCTGCTGCTGCTGGCGCAAAGGAGCAACTGCGGACGTTATCTCGAGAAGAGTTGCACGCAAAGCAGCAGGCTTCACGAACGCAGGGCAGCGCGAGTGCGATGTCTAGATCCATTCAGAAGAGCCGCACGGTGAACGGCGGACACGAGAGCGAGCCCAAGGCAGGAGCCGCGGCGAGAGCGAAAGTGCGACCAGCAGCAGATTCGACGACTCCGAGCCACGCGAACGACCCGAACGTGCGGTGCATTTTGTGCTCCAACACCCAAGCGCAGACAAGAAAGACTTTCACGAAGCATCCCTTTGTGCTGCAGGTACGTGGTGCTTTGTAGTGGTATAGTGGTCCTTTGTTATTGAGGTTTATTTCCATGCTCATTAGACATATTGTGTGTGCTGTTTGCTGTGTTGAAACTAGGACGCGCGCGGTGACAAGTGCTTTGTTTGTCAAGTGTGCATGCAACAAATTTTGATGCGACGCGTGCAGAACAAGGCGTTTCCAAAACCGGGGGAGATACCAACGGAGACGCTGTGTGCACTCTGTTCGGAGCCAGAGTCCACGTTCACGCATGCGCTCAAAAAGTGCGTGCACCCCGCGTGCCCGCGTCTCTACTGCACCGCCTGCCTCCACAAGCTCGTTGGAAAAGCCAAGGTAGGTTTTCCTGCTATTCTATGCGGAGGTGTCTACCGTGTAAGGTTCTCACCGTGTCTCTATTGGTATTCTTCTTGCTGTCCTCTGTAGACGCACAAAGTCTGGCGAACGCGGAACTGGCACTGCCCGTGCTGCACAAACTACGACACCACCAACAGTGCAGAGTACGGAAACCGTTTGCTCTCTTTACTTTCTCTTTTTGAGTTATGATGGATATTGTACCGATGGTTTGTACTGACAACGCTGTTACAATGTTGGCATGTACAGAGGAGAGCCGTCCGAGCAAGACACCAACACAGAAGCTGCATCTGCTGGAGAAACAGCAGATGCGGACGACCAGACGGCAAAGAAGAAGCGGAAACGTCGAGCTGAGGTCACGGATGAAAACGATTCCAAGCAGCAGCAGCCATCAGCCTCTGTGGATGAGGAGGTGCCATCTGATATGGGACCGGTCGACTACGCTGCCAACTACTTTGAGTTCCTCATGAAGCGAGAGCTCGCGAAGACGGTGCAGGATGAATCGGAAGATGTCTGTTTCTGCTGCAAAGATGGTGGCGAGCTCGTGGAGTGCGACTGGCCCGGAGACGAATACGACTACGATCGCTGCCCGAAAGTGTACCACGAAGGTGACACTCTTTTTGAGTATGGAAATTTTTTGTCGTCACTGGTTTTGGTTCTCACATTGTGTGTGTCTCTCTGACATGTGGACGCAGACTGCTTGGGGTATAAGGTCCCAGAGAACTTTGTGTGGAAATGTCCGCGCCATCGATGCCAGGCGTGCGGTATCATCGCGATGTTTTCGTGTCGTTTCTGTGTGACGTCCTACTGCAAGGTGCGTGTTCTCTCGTGGAGTTATTGAATCCGACATTGTGGTGGAGAGCACGACTGACCAGTTCTGTATTCTATGGATCTGAACAGGATCACGTTCCGGAAGAGATCAAGAAGCTGGGTCCAGCGACGCGCGACATCCCAGATTCGACGTATGTAATATGTAAAACGTGTGAGCACAACGCGCAGCGAGCGCTTGGTGAAGGAAAGTTGTCGGCGAAGACCCACGCGATTCTCCATCGGCTGCCGGCAAAGGCGCAAATGCGTGCAGGCTTCAAGTGACCAGTGGAGGAAGAGCAGAGAGCGCAACGTGCAGCAGAGCAACAGTGAACATGAGACGAATTACACTTATGGCTGGCGGACTTGCGTCCAGTTGGAGGTGGTATCACAGAGAAGCAAGCACACAGCGATCTTTCGTCCCACAGCCCCCGTAATATTTTGAGTGATACAAGCATGCGTTTGGAAACCTGAGTAATGCTGTATTGTACTTTGTTGTGGAGTGGCGTCACAGAAACTAACAGACACGCATCGTCCGTGTGATAAGCAGAAGAGGCTCTTGCAGCAATGGGGGGGAGGCTGAGCGAAACTCGTGAACAAAGAAAGCTAAAGCTGTAGCTTTCTTCTGACCGACCAACTCCAGTTTCGTCCAAATATGGACACCTGAAACACGGAGAAGCACGAAAATCTTGAATTATGCACAAGTGACTTTCAAGATTCCCACCGAATTTTAAACCCACCTACTTTCAGTCGAAACACCTCCAAAAAGCTGATTTATGTTATGACTACTTGTGTCGGAGGGATGGATGGTTGGAGGGAAACGACTTCTCCAAAAATTCAGTTGGGAGTACACTGAGCATCCCAAGCGGACGCCCAATCAACCAACCAACCGCGAGATTTTAATCATGGAATCACAGATATCTGCCTCCTCAAGAGTGACCGACTGATTTTGTTGGATCTGGTTACGCTGGGCTAGAAAGGTCCAGTGTAGTAAAGCGAGCGAGCGCACCATGTTGCAGCAGTAGCAAATAGTACTTGAAGTACCTCCGAGGCAATACGGTAGGGATTGACTACCTAGTCAAGACTAGGGTATAGTGCACAATTGAAAGCTCCCTTGACTCTAAACAAGGCTCAAAGGGAGCTATGTAGATTCATCAAACCGAAGGCTACAAGACACTTTGTTTTTGCCTTTCAGTGTCGAGTCTTCACGCTCAAACCCTGTGTCGAAATACGAGCCCCATGAAGAAACCAAACTCTGTCTCCGCGCACGCCGCTGTAGTTTTGACGTTTGTCTTGGTAGTGCTCTTTGCGCCTGCTGTAGTGCATGGCGCTGGTGATCTGCTCCAGTACGGCGCGAATGTGAACGGCAACAACTGCCTCCAGGTCGACAGCGCGACGTCTGCAGTGGTGAGCGCTTACTACAACGGAGGAGACGAGCAGCTGTTCATGATGGTCGATCGCCGCACTCTTCGCGTGGGGTTCTGTAGACGGTGGGAGCGTTGTCAGGTGCCTCCAGTACTTTGCTGAAAACTCGGTCAAGGCAGCAACGTGCGTCTTGGGCAGCTCAAATCAGATGTGGCGCGTCAAGTACGACGGCACGGTCGCCGCAGTCGGTGCCGACAAGTTCGTTGGCGACGCTGAGCGAGTGCCGCAGCGCGATGCCCTCGCAGCTTCTTCGGTCGTCCTCGCTGGTCCCGACACTGGCAACATTCTATCTGCAAACGGCTTGTGTCTCGACTACGCAGGGGGAAGTACTGTGGTGCCGTCGCAGTGCGTCGGGAGTCTCAGCCAAGTGTGAACCCGCACGTTCGACCAGGAGCTGCGCTCTGTGGACGGCAACTTCTTGGAGCACGACGAGCTGGCCTTGAACACAGTCACAGTGAGCAAGCGCAACAAGGCAACCAAACAAAAATGGCCCCTGGGGACTGCTTCGGGTAGTGTGTCTCCGCTGAGTCCGTCTCGATCTGTCGCTTGCGAAGTCTGAGCGAGTCACGTACACAACGTGCAATGATCAGTCGAACCAGCAGCGGAACTGGAGCACGGAGTCGGGAGAGATCACATCGGTGCTCCAGCCCAGCCAGTGCCTAGCATTTAATATGGCTGATGTCACGGGGTTCGAGTCCATCAAGCTCATTGCTCAGACCTGTGACTCGACAGCAGCCACCCCACACAGCAACCAGGTCTTCCGTCCGCGAGACTTCGGCGGCATCCTGCCTCCGTCGCGCGCCACTGCCCAGCAGCAATGTACTGCAGCCAGCGTGCGTTGCAATCAGGAGGCGACCTCCAGTTTCTTCGAGACACGCTCCTGTGGTCAGCAAAGGACGTGCGGGGGTTTGTTTCGACGACGCTCGCTGGACGCGAAGACTACAGCTACTACACGAGCGTCGTGCTCGAGAGCACTTGGTTGTCATCAGCGAGTCGGCGACGCAACTCACCGAGAGCAAGATCTTTGCAAAAATAACCGCGGTTGAGAGTGGCGCGCATACGCTGCTCGACCTCGGTGAGCTCATGTGCCGAGTGCGTAGGTACGGCGCCGAGCTACGCCCCAAGATCGCACCGCTCTTCGCGGTCTACTCTGCAGACAAGAAGCGGCTTGCGAGTACCGTGAACTACCTGCACTTGGCAAACTTGCAGCTCCAGTTCGTCACACTCCCCAGCGACTCGACGCTGCTCGGCATGACCAGTAGCGACATCGCCAAGTCGATCGAATGCGAGTCGTAGAGCTACATGTCAGGCAACGACTTTGGTGGGCTCAGTGCGTTTGCGCTCTCCTCGGATTTCGCTTGGATCGCGCAGATCGTCATGCCAAGGTGCAGTGCGAACCCAGTGCTCGCTGTATATGCCGCGACGTACTTTGCTGGGCTGGTCATCGCGCGCAGCGACTTGCTCGATACCGTCGAAGCGGCTGCAGTAGCTTCGCTCAGTTCGAACGAGCTCGTCTCCGTTGATGTGCTGAAGAGAACTGACGCTTTCGTTCAGAAGTACCGCAAGGGTCTTCTCGCGTCAGGCTCCTCACTCAGCGCACTTAGGTGGGACTCGTTGGCGCAGTCGACACTCTTTGGATCTGCCAAGCTGGTCTACTCCTCGAGAGATCTGCTCTACACGACGTCCAATAGCGACTTGATGATGGTGTTCGCGCTCTGGGTACACTTCACGGAAGAAGAAATGAAGAGTTCGACGTGGAGCCCGCTCTTCTCGACCTTGGACGCCCAGTTCTACGAAGCTCGGTACTCAGTCATCCAGAACATTGTGTACTCGGCGCGAGTGTAAACCCTTGAGGCATACTTTGGTGGTCTGAGTAGTGACATGTCAGCATTAGTGACCCAGGGGTGCTGCCTCGCATCTGCATGCGCTTCACACAGCTCAAGCTGCTGCCGAGCCTCTTCTCGCGCTGGGAGATCTCGATGCCTCGCGTTGGCTCCGTCAACGTCAGCGACGCCTACAAGCTGGCGCTGCCAAGCACCAACGAGACCAACTCTGTCGACTTGGACGTCATCGTCATGCTCAAGGCGGTGCGCGTGGTCAACCCAAAAACAGCGACGATGACCTCGACCTCCAACGGCCTCAAGGCTGCTGAGATCAACGCTGAGGCAGTATGCTGTGCCAAAGACGAATATTTTGTGGATGTGTCGTGTGCCAAGTGTCCCGACGGCTCCATCAGCGCACTCAATGGCTACGCGTGCCAGCGTGTTTGACTATGACCAGGCGAAAGCTGACGGAGCAGAGCAGATTGCTGAGCGTGCATGAGAGCGGCATCCTGTTGGCAAAATGAAGCATTTGAAGTGTTCTTAGACCACAGTGGTCACTGGCTCCTTCTCCATCGCTGTATCTTGCTGGATTGTGTACGCGTTGCGTGAAAAGCCTGAGGTTGGCAGACTTCTCAGCACTCGACTACCAGTTGCTTCATGTCATCAGGGTTTCTAACAGCTACCCGCCCATACATGTGCTCGCCAGAACTGACGATTTTTGTCTTTGTCAACTATCATGCACTGTGCTGCAACGTATTAGTACCTGCCAGCCAGCTTTGCCCTTTGTCTCTCATCTCAAGCAGCAAATTACCTCTATGGGTTGGACCGCAACGGGCGAAGCATGAGCGCGCAGGTTTTCCCAGAGAGCTTCCCCGTCTCTAGCGCTTCGTGCGACTCGTGCTCACATCTGCTACAGAAGACGTACGTCGAGCCTGGGATGTCGCGTGAGGCACGGCCCAGCTTCTTGATGTCTCTTGGCACATGACTCTGCAAAATTTGCCATCGTGTATCCACCGTTAGCGTTAGTTGAAAGAGACGTGGCGCCTCTGTAACAAAAGCAAGTCCACGTACCGAGCAGTATGAATTGACACAGAACCGGCACGAGAACTTTGCGAGGGTGCCGCAGAGCTGACACCAGTGACGAGGGCACTTCCACACGACGTCCTCTGGCACACTGTACCCCAAGCATTCTGAAGGGAGTAGACATGCACACAATTTATAAAAGATACAGGAGGTCTGCCATTGTCAGGACGACCAATCCAAGGTTACAGTGCTTTTCAAACTCACCTTCATGGTAGACTTTCGGACAGCGATGCGAGTTGCGTCCGGGTGGCTCGGTCCAGTCGCACTCGATGAGCAAGCCGCCGTCTTTGCAGATGAAGCAAAAATCCTCGGACTCTTCCTGAATAATGGACTTGGCAGTTTCTCTCTCCGTGAGCATCTGGAAGTACGTGGCGTCGACCTGGCCGATGCCGAACTGGCGCTCGAGCTGTTTGTCGTACGGGTAGCTTCTCTTAAGACTAGGAGCTACGACGGACGAGGACGATGGCACATAACTGTCAGTCTTGAACTTTTTCGGGTACTGCGTCGAGAGTTTGGCCTTCTTTGCGTGCTTCAGAGACCCGAGTCGTCTGCCTGTCTGTAGCTGGCCAAAGGCGCTGTCCTCTTTGTAACCGCCATAGTCGCCGTCATCACCGTCGTCGCTGAGATCGCTCGACTCAACCGAGGGCTTCCTCTTGTTCTTGCTGTGTGCCGGGCGTCGACTGCTGGCGGCCGAGGACGGCGACGATGATGATGGCGGCACCACGGCAGCAGGCTCGGCTGTTCGCATTCCATAGCATACACGTCAGCACAATCACACACAGCCCCGGCGCCCATGACCAGCTCCATCAACTCCCCACTCACACTTAATGGACGACAGCACGACGTCGCCCGTGAAGTTGGCGCAGTTGATCGTGAGCTCCCCGGATGAGGAGAACGAGAGCTGCACGCCGCTGGTCGAGGGCACGTCCACTTGGACGCCTGTGAGCAGAGCAGCAGTGGATGGATGGACGGATGTATCAGTCAGTAGTGGACAGAGCCTAGGAGTGTGGAACAATTTGTGTGGAGACGCAAGCCGCTCACACCTTCGTACGTCACCAGCGGCATTCTTCCCACTGGCGATCTTCTTTCTCTTTCTTCTCTCCAATGGCCTTTTTGCTTCTTTGCGTGTCAAATTTGGGAGTTCGAGTGGCAGGAATGCATGCGGTACACTGTACCAGGATCGAAGAATCATTAATATTTTACCCCACAAACAATCTTACACAGGTGTTGTCGTATCAAAAATACGCTGCTCAAGGTTCAAGTGTTTCTCCTAAAAATTGCTGGAGAGCATAGTGAAACCAAGTGCAGCGGCAACAATGACGACAATGAACACCTTTGCTTCGAATGCGTAGTTGATCAGAATATGTTGATAGTCAGCCTACCCACTCTCTCTGCGGTGATATATCGACGGATAATGGGAGTAAAGAGCGTATTAGTGTCAAATGTACGTGGTCGCATCTGAAAGCTGAGGAAGACTTTTGTTGACAGATATGGATTCAGCATTGCGCCACGAGGCCTCCTGTGCGGATACTCTGCAACGCATTCTCGGGATACCTTCGATCATTGCCTTCAAGTCTGCGGAGGAGCAAGCACATGGCGAAGGCTCTATTCTCGAGCTGGGCGTGCCACTTGCGGCGGCAACGTTGGTAGTCCCAACTGAGCTCACACAGGCACCAATGACACGATTGATAACGTCCGGAGCCAGCGAGTCGCTCAGTGCCGCTCTTCGCAATCCAGCACGTCATCCGGTAGATAGCGCGCGAGAGTTTCAGATTGCTCGCGCGAAGCCCACTCCGCCCACCACTTGACAATCTTCAGCGACCATCGACGCTTTTCTGGCGCGAACATGAACCGGTATTGCGCACCACCGCGACGGAAGCAGTGTGAAGTACACCAAATGGTGTCCCAAAAACGCCTTCGTTGATTCCACTTGCAGCAGCGACGATGTTCAGAACTTGGGTAAAGTTGTTATTACTCATTGCAGCTCCACATTTCACTCCCACGCGCTTCAAAGACCCGGACTCAACTGCTTCTTGCACACCAGAATTACGCGTCCAGCGCCGCTTTAAATCCGAATGAGGAACTCGCGCCAACGCAGGAAAAATATACTCTCCACGCTCCCACTGATGATTCAACGTCGACACGTAGTCAAACCAGGTTTTGACGTGAGTGTACGCCTCGCAAGCCCACTCCCCGTCTGGCAACTTGTGCAAGTTGTACGTCCGGCTTGCGGTAGGGTCGTGGTCAGTCTTGCGATCGTAGATCACAAAGCAGCCGTACGTGATGAAGCTCTCGATTTCTTCGGCGGAATTTGCATCGCACGCTCCAATCCAAACGTTACGTCCTCGTACTTCATAGTCAGCACCTCGTTAATTCGGCACATTCCGTAGAAGCACAACGAGCTGACAGCAGCAAACCACACTCGCATGACCTCACTCATGTCGACGTCGTCGCGCAGGAACACCATCATCTTGTGGAGCATCGGGAGAGACATCGGCGAAGCCCAGGTTGGAGTGCGCGTGCGTTTCTTCAGTTTCAAAAGCCCCGACATGACATGGTTGACGAGCACTGCCTTGGTTGGATTCCTCTCGCATCGAGTGTTCCATCGGCTCTCGTCTAGGTAATCCATTGGTCATGAGGGTGTCCGTCGCGAAGCATTTCTGGCTTCGAGTAGTGCCACGCAATTGCCGATCGGAGCTTTTCAGCTGGTCACTGGGTTGCATTCTGGGAGATTTGATTGATGTAGGCTATCATTAACATTGGGAGCGCAGTAAAACGGGTCGTTGGCGGATTCGGATACCCGGTGCCTTCACAGATTTACTCGAAACAACGCAACGCCCCTTGATAGTCTTTGCATGTAGTTTCTTTCAGCCGCCTCAGCGCGATTTTTGCTGCTTCCTCAGCATCCTTGTACAAGGCATCAGCTTTGATGAACTCGTGCGTGTTGTTGCAAACACTTGAGTCGTGGTTGATTTCCGTCGTAGGTGACAGAATGGACGTGGGGAATGGCGATCGAATCTGGTTTGGCTTTAGGGTGCTTATACAGAAATGAACAATGAATGTCGAGGAATCGATTGTCAGACGGCGGATTTGACGGCATTATAGTTGTAGTCAGCCAGTCAGTCAATTTTCTTTTCTGTCTATCTGTACGGCACGTACAATAAATACACGGCTTGACACGCTTCAAACCTTTGGGTACTGTAGTTGTTTACACCATTTCATTAACAAGCTGTGGTCGGCATAACTCAGGTTTTAAAAACTGAGGTACAGTGTACGGCGCAACATCAAGTTTAGAGTACAATGTACTGCAGAACACGACGTCGCTGGTACATTGTACTACAAAATACGAGGTTCATATCTAAGCATATCTGAGCGGCGCGCTGAACGAAATCACTTAACCTTCACAAAGTTGCGCCAGGCAAAAGAAGTCCCGCTTCCTGCATGCTGAAGAGTGTTGTCACACATAAAACACATTTGCATGTAACTCTCTATAAGTTACTAAATGTATCCATATCATCTTAGAAGAGTTTCGAAGCTAGGGTTTCGGTAGTCATCAAAACACAACTTCCCTTCTTATAAAGTAAAAAGGACCAATTTCCTTTTAAAAACCAATGAAGGGGGATTGAGTTGTTGCGAAAAAGTTCTGGTTTCTACCTTCTATAATGAATAAAATTGATTTTACCGGTAAAAATCGGTTTTTGCTCGCAAATAAGTTGTAGTCCGTGACAATGGTCCGTGAACAAGGTCGATTTTTCGCCAATCGGAATCAATTTTTCATCTTTTTTGACGTGATAAAGACAGAACTGTAGCCAATCGCGAGATCATTACAGCTGTCCAAATCCGACTGAATAAATCGATTTGTGGG
>JAASFI010000898.1:0-14411 GCA_023333705.1 Globisporangium viniferum | reverse complement strand
TCACCATGTAAGCCCGGAACGAGCCACGCGAGGTGTGATGCGCATTATTGCCTTGAAACACCTCTTTTTGACCCAATCAGTGGTCGACATGGCTTTCAAGAGTTCCTGATTGGTCGTAATTCTGAGCGCCTCTTCAGGATCTAAAAACCATTTTCAAAAGTTGCCGCCAGCCCAACCACTTCATCTTCACACGGCAAGCCCATGACAGGCAACATGATGCATGCCGAGCGGATGGCGTCCATGCTGCGTGCTGCCAGCTACCAGCTTCAGCTACAACTCAAGAGTTTACTACGCATCATCGCCATATTCATCGCCACTGGCACCTCGTTCTGCACGTCTCTGCTGGACCAGCACCCGTGGCTGCGTTCTCTTCGCAATGCGGTGTGCCACTTTTGCGCTTTTCTCGTCGGTACCACGTTCGAAGACGAGCGCGTCGCGTTCTCCAAGCCTGTGCTCGTCAAGAACGACTCATACCGTGATCGCCTGCTGGTGCCTGAGATCGCGGACCTCGTGAACCTGAGCGACGCGCTGCGGCTCACGATCCCGCAGCGGAAAGCGCTCTTCCAGTGCTTCCTGCACCTCGACTTCATGCGGCGCGCGGGCGTGACGCGCGCAGAGCTGCTACGCTACTGCGACCTGCGAGTGACGTCGCTCACGTGTTTCCTGTTGCCCGAGTCCCAAGGTGGCGCGACGCACCGCAGCGGCATGACCCAGCGCTGGGACATCCTGCAGTGGGTCGCGGTCTGCTTCTCAGTGTGCACGCTAGAGCTCAACGCGGTAAGCGAACTGCTGTATTCAAAATACACAGAGATGGGTCTGTACCAAGGTATGCATTAACTTGTAAACGTATGCATGTATGCAGCTGGCACAGATGTCGCTTGACGAGGCGTGTCGGTCGAAAATGCGCAAAGACTCACCTCCCGAGCCGTTAGAGAAAACTCATCGTGACGAACTACAGGAAGAGCAGCAGTCGCAGCGGAACTCTGAGCATCGAGACGTGGGGATGACGCCGAAGACCGCAGTGGAGCTGAGCATTTGTGACCAGATTTCGAGGTGCTTTGAGTTCTTCCTTGGCGTGCTGAACCCCCACGAGTTTCAACTGCAGACGCTTCTTCACGAGTTCTACCGAGAGGATGGAGAGACAAATCATCGTGCGGATCATCAAACAGCAGTGATATGGGATTTTCGAAGTGTGCACGAGATCTCAAACATTATCGACATCGTCAAGCTGTTCCCAGGTAAAAATGGCGCTCGTCAATTGCTTCATATGTCAGCACAGCGCATGCTGCTTGTAGTTACTATGAAAGTTCGTACTGACAAAGCTGTGCGCAAATTCTATCCCCCACTGAAGAGCAGTGCTGGTGTTTCCGTGCGTGTGGGTGCAAAAAGTGCTTCAGTGGCGTATTCTTGGTCCCAGCACGTGGCAGGTATTGCGAAAGCGTCGCCGCGAGTTGCAGACTGTGGGCATGAACGAGACCTTCTTGTCGTTCACCGACATCATCACAGCAGCTCAAGTGCACGTGCATCGCAAGAGAAGCCAACACCAACATCAACAGCAGCAGCAGCAGAGCAAAGAACGCAGAAACAGTGGTACAAACGTCTGGTCACGCGTTCGCCGTTACGCCAGTCTTAACAAGGAGCCAGAAGAGCGAGACGCGCAATCCCATCTCGTGAAAGTGTCGGCACGTTCTGAGTCACGGTTGTCGACGCCAAGAAAGATATTGCCTTCAGTGTGAGTGGCGCTCTAGCGAATGTTTGGATTCTAACTACCGTGTGAACGCTGATTCGATTTTCGTCTGCTTTCTGGGGGTTTTGTGTGTAGCGGAGTAAGCACAGCCATCGATAGCTCAACTCTCAAGACCCGCGAGTTTGCGAACGAAGCGCCTGGTCTGCGAGGCTTGAGTAGTCTCTCAAACATGGACGAAGCGTGGAAAGTGACGGCAAACCACGCTTTGGCCTCTGTATGCGTCGGTATCTTGTTTTCTGAGCGATCACATGATGAGGGTGCTGAAGAATCACAGTTGGAGAGTGCGCGGCAACTCTTCCACTCAGTCGTAGCAGATATCTTCGATGGGAAACTTGCTCAAGAAAAATGTGAAGCGGTACGAAAGAGGCTGGTGAGCACGTACGGCTATCAGTTCACCAAGTTCCTCTTTGAGAAGAGCAGTTTGCAACAAGTGAGCGTCGCATCCAAGTCGAGCTTCGAGGAAAAGCGTGCACAGCAGCGATACGCGAGAGCCTGGGAGAGCCTGAAGATCCCCGAAGACAAGCCAAGTTACTGGAAAGAGGTACGCGGGATACTGGTTCGTGTGTGTGTGATCAATTGTTCTAGAGTGCACTGATATTGACTCGATTGTGTCTGTAGCTCTTCGACCCGGCGAGTAAGCACGCTTTCTACTACAATCTCCGCACGGGCGAGTCGCGCTGGGAGAAACCCACCAACTTTGTCAGCAAGAACAACAAATCGAAGAAGAAGAGGAAGAAGACGACCACCAAAATGAAAGCGACATGACCACAAGAGCGTCAAGTGCGAATGAGGATTATTGGCTCTCCAGCGACTTGATTGCAACTTCTGACACTTATCAGGACAGCGTCATCTCGTACCCTGCCAGTAAAATTGAGCCCGACTCGAGCAGAGTCTCGTAAATAGGACTGATAGGCGCGTCCACCGCCGCGCTCACGCGTTGCGCGTACGCGTCCAGGCACTTGACAAGCTCTTTCCACGCCTCTTTCTCCGCATGAAGCGCCGTTCGGCGGTCTTTCAAGCACGGGTACCCGAGCGGCAGCGACGAGATCGACAGCAGGTCGGACGATTTCGTAGATGGGGACGTGCGGCCTTCGAAGCCAGCGCTCTTGTCGAGCCAGTCGATGTACTTGGCCGCAGTCCACCGCTTCATTTGGTGCGGCAGCTGCATCTCGACCGGCGCGCGCGAGATCAGATGGTGCCACACGTTCGACGGCCGGATCTTGTCGATTGTGCTATCGCGTAGAACGCTGCTGCTCTCCAGGAACACCATGTGGCGGAACGCGCGAAGCTCTTCGTACGGAGCCCCAAGCGTCTTGAGCGGGAGGATGTGTTCGAGGCGGAGCTCCAGCTGCGCCATGTCGTTCGCGAGTCGCAGTTTGCCATTCTCCTCGAGCGGTCGCAGCAGCGACGCGTGGCGAATGAAGACTGAGATCAAGCGCGAAACAAAGTCGCTAACGCAGATGCCCGCGAACCGCGCATTCGGCAGACGCTTGATGTGCTCTTCGAGGATCACGTGAAATGCGTTGTTGAACTCCAACATGTACTTGGATCCGTTGCTCTGCGCGGTCGTAGTAGTACCGGAGCGATCGGCAAAGGACTCGTCGTGCATTTTCGCGAAAATTCCCTCGAGAAGAACACACAGCCCCTGCAAATAGTACCCGAGGAGCGAATACTCGATGCCCTGGATCAGCTCGCGACATGGGTTGATCTCTTTCGCACACAGTGCTTCCACTTCCTTTGGCGAAACGGACCCTACCTCCGAGATCGAAGATGCTGCGTGGTGCTGGCTACTCGACTTGGCAGCTACAGGCACTCGTGTCACGACTTCGTCCAGCGCCTCCTCCAACTGATGCAGCACGTTCAGAAGACTCACGTTGTGGGACTGCGCAGGGGTTCTACCGAAAGTCGCAGTCGTCGTCGTCGCTGCTTTGCCGGTGTTCATGATTCGCTTCACGTTCGCGCAGAAGAGAGTGACCGCTTTTCGGATCTGTTGCAGCGCGCCGTCAATCAGCACCGGGTCCTGACCAGCCTGGTCCACTTCAGAGAAAATCGTTCGCGCGAGCGTTTGCATGTCGCTTCGTCCCGGTGGCGACGTGTGGAAGTTCGAGCTCTGGGGAAACATGAGCTGAATCGGGTTCGACATGCGGCGATACGCGCGATCGCTGAAAGCGTCAAAAAGTGGCGCCATGGAGTCGAGCAGCTGGTTTCGCTCAGCAAGCGATCCTGCGATTCCCTGCAGCGCGTCGTTATGGGTCTTGGTCCCATGCCCCTGAGCCGTGTCCGAGAGTAGCTCCGAATCCGACTTGTGGTGCGTCGCCGCGTACAACTCGCTCAGCACGCGGTTCGCCTCTTCGCGCATGCGCGGGTACGACGCGATGAGTACGATCTTGACTGAAGTGCGATAGCTGAGCGTCGATGCGAAGAGCTCGCGCACGATCGCGCAGCTCACTTCCCAGAAAGTAGCAAACAGTGTCGGCTCGTCTTTCTCAATCACCAAGTCGAGGTAGTTTTTACCAGAGCTCGGGTTCAGCATTTTCACCAGCACGCGCTGCAAGTTCCACACCTGAAGCGCGTGGACGCGAATCGCCTCAAACACGTCTTGAATGGCTTTCCACACATCTGCCTTTTGCGCTGCTGCTTCTTGTCCACTATTACCACCACCACCACCGTTTTGGTTTGGGTACGCGTTGTTGTTGTTGTTACTGTGGTTCACGAGCATCTCTTCCGCGATCGCAGCTCCGCACTTGCGCTCCACGTCCTGGATCACGTCGTTCACGGTGGTCTGCACGCTCTCGGTAAGGTTGCCCAGATAGAACAGGATTTGCAGCGCATCGCCGACGTCCGCCTGGCTCAGTTTCTGCATTCCTGATCGCAGATTCGCACGCACATCGCGACGGATATTGGCTCCGACTCTTCTGATATTCGGAAGACTCATACGCACGATTGTGAGGTCTTCGAATTGCGGGTCCACGACAAGGGATTCGATTTCGCGGATCGCGAGCGCCAGCGTCACCATCTCACTCGTGACCTCGCTGCTGCTCTGCGCATTGCTGCCCATGTGATCGATACTCACCGCACGACCGCGGGCGGTGCTTGGGCCTGTCACAACGCTTAGCGTTGATCCCATCACGCGCTCCGAGAGCTGGTTGTACCGCAGCATGCGCCGCAGGATCTCGCCGCACTTGTCGACGTTGCGGTGCTTCTGGATGCTGACTTGCAGCTTATGGTGCTGCGCCTTCACGAACGCCTCGAGGTCGTTCACTGCATGCTTGAGGTGGAACACCGAGGACTGCACCGACGTCACGTGGTTCTGCAGGTCGTCCACCGAACCGACCTGGTCCAGCAGCGCGCTGTGGTTGTCGCCGATGTGGTCTGTGATCACGCGGTCGATCTTGCGCACCGCGTCGTCCATGCGCTGGATGAAGCGCTCCGAGTGACTGGACTCGTGCCCGATGAGACCGAACCCATTCGTGCCAGTTGCATTGCCATGCTGCTTGCCGCCCACAGAGGACGCGTCGCGGCCGACGATCTCGCTCGCGATCGCGCTCACGTTGCAGTCCGGCGCGAAGAACACCCCCAGCTGAGCTGCGCATACACGACGAACACATACGTTGGGTTAGCGCACACAGTATGCGAATGGTGACTTCGTGAGTAGCCGCGCGTACGAACCGTCATGCTGGAGCTCCTTCACGACCGCCTCCATGCTGCCTGCCAACCTCTCTTAACTTTGACTTTGAATTGGGAGCAAGCCACGTTTGCGATCCCAATCAGCGTCCGTATATTTGTGTCGGAAACAGTACTTGAGGCTTCAAATACCGATTGTACACGGTATCGTTTGATTGCCCGTATAGAGGCTCTTTCAGAATAAAACTCCTATGTCAGTATTACCGGTAAGTATCAGATTATCTTGACAAATTCTTTCATAAAATAAATACTTGCCTCTTTGGAGTATTCAAGCCTGCTATTAATAAATAGAAGATCGGACACTATTTGGTAAAATCCGTATGTTTCATTACGGTACCGGTAAAGGATATGCCCGAATAGTGCCCGATCTTCTATTTCGTTAGCGGGGGGAGAGGTGCACTTTTCACTTCACTTTCACACAAGCGCAGTTGCCGTTTTGTTGTCAAAAAAAAGGAAAGCGCGCGCAGACACCAGTGAGGAGTAAGCCATCATCAGAAGCAAGCGCTCTCTCTCTGTCTCCCCTCGTTCCCCCCATCGCCTGATCATCATCACCGCCACCCGCATCTTCGTTATCATTGCATTCTTCTCTTCTTCCGGCTGCGCAAGTGAGAGAGAGAGTGTCGTTGCGGTTGGAGAGGAAATAAATCAGGGCGACGGCATCTTCAAGCAACGAGCGATCTTCGCGTCCAGGTCCAGATCCACGGCCACCCGCATTCAACCCACAACCAGACAAGCTCGATAGAGGGGACAAGCAACAATGGTGGTCGACGGCGAGCTGGTCGCGGGCGCCAAGTGCTACGTACCTGACGACAACTTTGTGTGGCTGCCTGCGCAGATCGTCCGTGAGGAGAAGAGCAGCGACCCGGACAAGCCCGAGAAGAAGGTCGTGCTGCGAGTGTTCCCTGCGGACGCCCCCATTGGCGCAGATGCGACGGCACCTGCTGTCGCGATGGAAGAGCGCGTGATGGATTTCAACGACCCGCAGGTGAAGAAACTCATGAAGAGCCTGCAGCTCGAGTCGCTGCCGTACCAGAATGAGAACCTCGGCGAGTTTGGCATTGACGACATGATCGCGTTGAACTACCTGCACGAAGCCGCGATTCTCTACAACGTCAAGAAGCGCTTTCTCAAGCGACTGCCGTACACGTACACAGGTGAGATCTGCATCGCTGTGAACCCGTACCAGTGGCTTCCAGAGCTTTACGCGGAAGACATTCACACCCAGTACCTCACGAAGAGCCGAGACGAGCTGCCACCGCACGTGTATGCGACGTCCGTTGCATCGTACAACGACATGAGACGCAATGCGATGAACCAGTCGATTTTGGTGAGTGGCGAATCCGGCGCGGGGAAAACCGAGACGACGAAGATCCTGATGAACCACTTGGCGTCGATTGCCGGAGGACTCAATGACACGACGATCAAGAAGATTATCGAAGTGAACCCGCTGCTCGAGTCATTTGGTAATGCGAAGACAGTTCGCAACGACAACAGTTCTCGATTCGGAAAATTCACGCAGCTGCAGTTCGACAACCACGGGATCCTCGTTGGCGCCAAGTGCAGGACGTACCTGCTGGAGAAGACGCGCGTGATCCACCACGAGTTCCCCGAGCGCAATTACCACATCTTTTACCAGATCCTCGAGTCATCAAGTGCGCCGCAGTGGTTCCTCGATAACAGCAGGACCTACAAGTACACAGGTGACAACACTCCAATCAAGATTGAAGGCATCTCGGATGCATCGCACTTCGAACGAACGAAGACTGCGCTCGGACTGATTGGACTGAACAGCGACGAGCAGGAAGTACTTTTCGGAGTACTCGCAGGCATTTTACACCTGGGAGAGGTGCAATTCCACGTGAAGAACGGCAACGATGATGAGTCCGTGATTGCTCCAAATGACGCGGGAGCTGCGGCGGCGACGAAGCTGCTTGGCGTGTCTGTGGAAGATTTGGAGACCGCGTTGTGCTCGCGAAAGATTGCAGTTTCTGGTGAAATTCTCACCAAGTTTCTCCGCAAGGAGCACGCTGAAGAATGCCGTGATGCGTTGGCAAAAGCTACCTACTCGAATATTTTCGACTGGCTCGTGTCAATCATCAACATTTCGCTCGAAAACGACAAGCAGATGCGCAACCAAGTTGGGATTCTCGACATTTTCGGGTTCGAGCACTTCAAGCACAACTCGTTTGAGCAGTTTTGCATTAACTACGCGAACGAAAAGCTGCAGCAGAAGTTCACACAAGATGTGTTCAAGACCGTTCAGATCGAGTACGAAGCGGAAGGTATCATGTGGAGTCACATCGAGTTTGCTGACAACCAAGAGGTGATTGCGATCATTGAAGACCGACTGGGTATTATTTCGCTCCTGAACGACGAAGTCATGCGACCGAAGGGCAACGACGAGTCTCTGGTCTCAAAGCTCACTTCTATCCACAAGGAAGACAAGCACGTCATTGAGTTCCCAAGAACCTCGCGAACCCAGTTTACAATCAAGCACTATGCGGGAGCAGTACTGTACGAGTCGCTCGGTTTCTTGGAAAAGCACAAAGATGCATTGCTTCCGGATCTTTCCGATTTGATGCGAGGGTCGTCGAAAGCGTTTCTCAGCGGGATTTTTGCCGTCAAAGACCCAGTGGAGAGTGCTCCACAAGTGAGCCGTGGCGGCAGCAGTAGAAAGCCTCGGGCTGTTGGCGGACGAGCAACTGGAGGTGCGCTGACAGTCGCGAACGTTGGCACCCAGTTCAAAGACAACCTGAACGAGCTCATGACGAACATCCGACTGACCAAGGTGCACTATGTTCGCTGTATCAAGCCGAACCAGAAGAAAAGCCCTTATGATATGGACCAGCCAATGGTCGTGGCGCAGCTGCGCTGTGCTGGTGTGATCGAAGCGATTCGCATTTCTCGCGTTGCGTACCCGAATCGACTTCTTCTTGAAGAGCTTTTGGAGAAGTTTTGGGCGTTCGACATGCACCGAAAGAGCGACGTTCCTCTTGCGGACCGATGTGAAGTGGTGATGAAAAAATTGAATTTCTCGTCTCCAAGCCAGTACCAGATTGGTCGCACGCGAATTTATTTCCGCTTCGGAGTGCTTGAAGAAATGGACGACAAGAGAGCAGACAGTGTGGATGTTCAAGCGCGTCGTCTCCAGTTCCTCATGAAAGGCTTTTGCGTCAGATTGCAGTATTTGCGAAAACTGCGAGCAATTATCAAGCTTCAGGTACGCATTTGGTATTTCTTTGATGCTGAGGACTGGTGAATGATCTCGCTAACAATTTGGACGTTGTTGTTGTATTCGATAGTCTGTGGCTCGCTGCGTGATCATGATGAACCGTTACAACTCATTCCTGCAAGCATTGATTACTCTTCAAGCGCGCTGGCGTGGATACCAAGGTCGTCGTGTCGCCTTTGTTGTGAAAAAACGCAAGAGTGCTATTACAATCCAGCGACATGTGCGCGGATTTGTTAAACGGTGAGATTTGAAATGCTTGCCTGTGTGTCCCGTGCTTGAAGGATGTTGGTTGTTCTCATTGATTGTTTTATTTTTTTAGAAAACAATTCAAGGAAATTCGAAAGAGCGTGATGAGAACGCAGGCGTTCGTTCGCATGAAGATTCAGCGAGTGAAGTTTCAAGTTTTGCTCAAGGAGAAGAAGCTGCAAGACAACATGGCTTCCCAATTGCAGAACCTTCAATCTCGCCTCCACGACGAACAGCGGCGCAATGCTCAGCTTAAGGTGGAACGAGAGTCAAACGTACGCGAGAGTCTCCTGTTCACTGAAACAGATGGAGCGCGATCACGGGGTAAATCCACAGCCCACCTCTGGATGGCGGATGCAGACGATATTATTGGTCAACTGAACCAAGATGCCAACCGCCTTCGCCGAGAGAATGAAGAGCAGCGAAACCAAAACTATGCGCTGAAAAACGAGCTGGAAAAGCTGAAGAATGAGAAAGAAGTGCTCGCTGCGAATTTCCACGTCAAGATTCGCCAATTTGAAGACACGGTAAGGAGGAGGAAAATGCGTCAGATGCCATGGAGGGTGGGAAAACTAACTGGGAGATGTGTTGCTACCTGTTATAGGTACGAGAAAAAGACAAGAAGCTCGCTGCTGTTGAGAAGGAGTGTCACAAGCTGCGCGAGCTAGCAAGCATATCGAATGTTCATTCCTTGGACAAGCAGAAGTCGACTGGCAGAGAGGCGCGAAAGTCCATCTTCCGAACTTTGGGCTCGAAGAAAGACAGCTCAAACGGATCAAGGGAATACTATGGAGACTACGATCGAGGTTCGCTGGCAGTGCACGCAACACTCGCGCAAAAATCTGCGGATACAGCGCAGTTCCTGAAGGCTTCAGCTCAACGCATGTCCAGAGCCAAGTTCTGGGGTGGCAGCGGCGAAGATGATGGAGAGCGTTTGTCGGGAGGCGATCCAGCCGATGGTGGAGGTCGTTTGTCGCTCTTGCAAGGTGTTGGAGCTGCTGGAGTTGGAGCGATGACTACCCTGAAGGGCAAGATTACTGCCGTGAAGGGAAAGTACTACGGAGATGGAATGTCAGACCCATTTGGTCGTCCAGGATCTGAGGGAAATACCAACTTGCACGAGGCATTCAATCTCGATGCGATGCCAGAGACGCCGCTACCTCCGGGCTGGGAAGCGCGACTCTCGCGTTCCAAGGGGAAGGTGTACTTCTGCAACCCAACGCTAAAACTGACGCAATGGGATCGACCCACAATCGAGTCGCTGAAAGCAAAGAAACAAGCCTCTGCTGCAGCCCAGCGAGCTCGAAAGTAAGTGAGATCGAGCTTTGGACGAAGTTGTGCTGGCCCAGCATGTCTGACTTGTGTTTGCTATATTCTTGTTTTGTTGTTGTATGCATCAGGGAATCGAAAGTGCACAGTCCAGGTCGGGAGTCGGAATCCGTTGGTAAGTTGGTTTACCTCTTCGTGACGGACGATGTGCTCGACGAATCATGACGCTTACAATGACCGATTTCTTGTGATTGTGCGACTTTGTTGTTCTGACAGAATTGATGGAAGGGCAAATCTAGAAATCTACACAAATCATCGCCGAGTAGTTCTGCATCAGACAGGATCTCGGGCGAAGATATCGTTGACTAATCGAGCCTCATCCGCGAATACGACGTTTATTTTCCCATCAATTTCGAGAGAGCCCACCAACAAAGTTTGTATCTGCGTACAAGTTTTGAGTCCATTCAAACGAACGATGTTTGAACATGTTAATCTTCTCTCTTTAGTACCCATTTGGGCGTGAGCCATCGTATGGAAAGTAAGTATCAGGCGAGAACCCAGCGTGGTGCTCCTCTGCTTTCTTGTTGAAGCACTGCTGGCAGCTGTACGAATCGTCCTGGGCATTCCACAAGTCAGCAAACGTCATGGATGGACAGTCACTGCAGAATCGACACTCCTCAGGCATTTCCCAGCGTTGAATCACTCGAAGCGGGTTGTAGAAGAAACGTTCACCTGTGAATAATCACGAAACAACATCAATCAGTACGTCATTCCCAAGAGAGATTTCAACTGCCCATGCCACGACCAGCATCAGTCACCTACCTATGGCCGGGTCTTCCAACAGGAACCACCGGTCGGGGTAGTCGAGCTCTTCGCTTCCAAGCCCAAACGGTTTGCGGAGCGACTTCCCCCCACTGAAAGTGTTGCGGTACACTGTGACTTGGCGCTTTGCGTCAAATTCCTTTACGAACAGTGCTCGGATCTCCTGGCGAAGAATCTTCCGGGCTGCGAACATCCGAAACGCGCACTGGACACGAAGCGCGCTCTTCTCGCGATGCGTTCGCTCCTCAGCGTTCTCTTTTATCTGGTCAATCATCAAACAAGGTGAGTATCAAAATATGAGCTTCCTTCTCAGGATATTGATACAAACGAATGGCCTCACCGCTCGCTCTTCCTCTTCTTCGTCCAGCTTGTTCAGGAAATCAGCTTCAGCTCTGAGCCAGTCCTCCTCGGCCTTGATATCAAACAAACCCTAGTAAGTGCCAAGCAAACCAAGTGTATCCTACCACCACACCTTAAAAAGACTCACTTTTTGTCGCTCTTTCTCTTCTTCTTCCGCGACGATCTCTAATTGGGCACGCTCTTCAAGCTCTCGCTTCGGAACCACAACGCTCGAGCTCTTGTACTTGGCTGCGAGCGCTTTTCTCCGCTCCTTGATGGAACGCTTGAGCTCCTGCTGCAGCGATTTCCACTCTCCAGGCTCCTCAAGTAGCAGCACCTGCGAGACAAACAGCTTCTGCTTCTGTGCGCGCTCGGCAACTTTGGCTCGCCACTCCACCTTCACGTGCTCATAGGCTTCAGCGCACTGCAGCTTGATCTGTTCTTTGCGGTCATCGCGCGCTTTCTTGAACGCGTCCCACTGACGCTGTCGTCGCAGCTGGATCACTTTCTGCTTCTCTAAGGTGTCAATCTGTTTGCGTTTGCGCTTGTACTCGGCGTCTTCGCGGAGTTTGTCGTACGCCTCGGTGACCTCGTGGCGATGCCGCTTCGCTGCACGCACCGCGTTCTCCAAGTTCTCGTCCATCTCTTTCTCCAGCTTGCGGCGCATGAACGCTTCCTCCAGCAGCCGTCGCTCGCGCTTCTCGCGGATCAGCAGGTGGAAGAACCGCTGGATGCGCTTCGCCATCTCGTTGCGCACGAACTCTCGAAACGCGTCGCGCTCTCTTTGGAGTTTGGTCATCTCTGCAAAGTAAAGCTCGAGCAGCGCCTTGCGCGCGATGACGCATCCCAAGCGACCGCGGTACACTCGCTGGACACGAATCGCGAGCAGATGGCGCTTGCGCAGGTCTTTCATGTACTTGAGGAAGTGTGAGCGCATCCGGAACGCTCCCTGCACTCGGATCGCAGCTTGGACGAGACGCCACTTGTCTTCACCCTGACACCGCCCCAGAAACCCGCGGAACATGCGCTGGATCTCGATCGCGGCGATACTGGCGATCGCATGGTTCTTGAGCTTGATGAACGCCCACATGCGCTTCACGCGCGCCAGTTTGCCGCAGGTCTCGACCATCAGCACCCGCGTATGTTTGCGAACACGAGCGAGCTGAGTCCAGATGTAGAAGCAGCTACGCAGCGAGCGCGTCGCGTGCAAGTAGCGCAGGCGCTTGATCGTGCGGACGTCGTGCTCTCGCTTGCGGTGCTTGAACACAAACTCGCGGTAGAGCGGACTCGCGAGCTCGTCAAAGTAGCTCGTGTGTGGCGTCGCGCGCTCGAGCAGCGCTTTGAGAGGCGGCTGCTGGATGAACTCTTTGAACCGGCGGTAGGTCATGCGCGATGAGCTCCCAGTGCCCGCAGGAAGCAGGTCGATCGCTTGGCGAATCTGTCGACAACGTGAACAAGCAGAGAGTGAGAAGAGTTGCTAGTCCAAGTTCACGAGGTCAACAGCAAATGACTCACTCGCTCCGAGACGAACCGCGCAGCCGAGTGGCTCCGGACGAAATGCGTCAAGATCTGGGACATCTGGCTGCCGTGCACTGCGTCCCCATCCTTCAGTTCGAGAAACCCGCTGGACGAGTACGCGCTGAAGAGCCACTTGAAATGCTCCTTCATGGTCAGCAGCGGCTCCTGAAACATGCGCAGTCCCGCGAGCAAGACCCGCCAGTTGACGCACGCGACGCCGTCCTGCGAGAGCTCGAATGTGTACTGCATCTTGTCCAAGTGGCGGCAGAGCTCGGTCTCTTCGCGCCGCAGTTTGCGTCGCACGCCGTCGTCGATGCCGAAGACGCTGCGCAAGACGCTCACGAAGCGCGCTTTCGTGACCATCTCGTGCGGGAATGCGCGGTGGAAGCACTCGTAGAGCGATCGGTCGTCGCCTGCCAACCGGATCGCATGGAAGCTCGGCACCACCATCAGCTTGTACTAGCACGTGAACAATGACTGTGAGATGAGATTCAAAGAGCCCGAGATGATGTCCGAAGAGCTCAATTGGATAAGCGGTTCGTACCAGTTGGAAGGTCTCTTTCCACTTGAGCAAGTGGAATTTCTCGAGTGTGCCATTCGTAGACGATCCAAGCAGCGCGTTCAAGTCCACTCCCCATTGCGCATTGACGCGGTGGTCAGTGACTGAATGCTGAGCTCTCTGGCGAGAAGCTGAGAAAAGACTGTAGGCAGTTGGAACCCTCTCCCCTATGATATCGTTGTTGGCATCCTGACTAGGTGGTGGCTCTGGCAGCTGCTGTTGCTGGGTGTTGGGGCTTTCCACCTGTGGACCTGAGTTTGCGCTGACAGCATCGCTGTCATAGGGTTGACTCAGAGCGAAGACGTCCGAGTGCTTGCTCCATGGAAGGGTGACGCCGATGTACTCGTCTACACCATATTCACCTTCGTCATGCTCTTTCACTTGCTCGTCATGCTGGGGCTCGTACGGGAGATCGTCGAGGTACGCCAAGAGATCGTTGTTGCTCGTCGCGTCATACTGAGGTAGTAGCTCAGGCTCGGTGGGATCGCAAGAAATGGTGATTGTAGCCTCTTCGAGCTCCATTTGATCTCTTTCTCTCTCAGCCTCTTGCATCTACGCTGCCTGAGTCAAGAGACTTGATGAGCAGCGGCGAATCAGGCGGAAGGGGTGCGTCAAATATACAGCCACTGCGAGCCGCCACACTGGTCGGCTCTACGAGAACGCATCAAGCGTGGTGATATATTGGTATATTTGCAATTACAGCGCGTAACCTGAGCTCGTAAGGTACTTGTGATATGTTTTAGTTGCAAGCACGCAGTATGGTGGCCACATGCTCAGCATGCACGCTGGCTGCCTATTGCTGCCCTCGTCAAGTGAAATGGTGGCAACCGCGATTTATATGGCAGCCTGATTTGGATCCTGAAGAGGCGCTCAGAATTACGACCAATCAGGAACTCTTGAAAGCCATGTCGACCACTGATTGGGTCAAAAAGAGGTGTTTCAAGGCAATAATGCGCATCACACCTCGCGTGGCTCGTTCCGGGCTTACATGGTGA